>DWQL01001864.1:0-10671 GCA_018231265.1 Noctuana haematospila
ATTCTCTTATCTTATCTTATTAATTCTCTCCACCAATCCGAATTGGAGCAGCGTGGTAGAGTATGCTCTAGGCCTTCCCCGGTTGTTGGGAGAGATCCGTGCCTAGCAGTGGACCATTATTATTATTGATATTAATACTTCAGATCATTTATATATTTATCTACATGCTCCACATTTTGATTTGACATTTTGATCCATTTTGCTCCACATTAGTGTAATTTCATCCATAGTGCGATGGATATTATGATCTAGTATAAAAATTAAGAAAACTGGACCTTTGGGCGATTTGAATTAGTTTATAATTTGTTAATTGTTAACTCGATTACGATTTTATGAACTGTTAAAACTCGTACTAAGCTCCCTGATTTAACTAGTTTTTTTTTTTTTCACCAATATATAAGTAGTCGAATTTCTTGATAGGACGTACGTTTAGATCTCAGCTCCAATATCAGCTAACATAGGTATACCTATTATAAATGTATGTTACGGAATGTTATTTTGACAAATATTACCTATTTATCTAATAATTCGTTAACAGACTCAATAGAAATTGAGCGGCTATTTATTTCTCACTACAAAACGAAGCGTAAATAGGTGGCAAAGAGGTAGTTCCATTTCGATAATTCGCATCGAAAAATACAACATAAAATAAATGAATCGACCTTGTCTGTGTAGGTACCTATAGATAAAACTTTTTGTAATCTCTACATTAGGTAGGTAGATACTTTTTAATATAAACACTCGTCAGACCTTTATTAAATACATACCTAAATATAAGAAGTATGTAGGTAAACAAGTATTATTAACTTAATATTCTTCAAATCTACCTGCAAACCTTTTATCCCCTCTCCTAAGGAAGGAATGCTTCGAGTATCCAAAATAAAATGATTATTATTGCGATGCGTGAGGAGGGCTCAGGAAACCAGGCTATCAGATCTTAAAACAGGACAATGTTACCTAGAAACTCTGTAACTAAGAAACTACGTGTATAAACAACATAACAGAAAACAGACATGCAGACATCCAAGTATTCTTTAGGTTCCTAAGTTTTTCATCTTCTAATCTTGACATTTTTGCCATTCTCGGCTAATACATCTAGCTGAAGAGTTTGTTTGTTTGAACGCGCTCATCTCAGGAACTACTGGACCGATTTGAAAAATGCTTTTTGTGTTGAATAGACCATTTATCGAGGAAGGCTTTAAGCTTTGCCACGCGGTTTCACCCGCGTTAAGAATAGTAACGTAATAGTTGATAGCCCATAACCGTCCTCATGAATATACTATCATACACAAAAACAATTTTTCAAATCAGCCCAGTAGTTCCTGAGATTAGCAAGTTCAAACAAACTCTTCAGCTTTATATTATTAGCATAGATTACGAAGACGGGTCCGTACTCCATGCACTCGGTAGTCTCCGCACCCAGTAGCCACTGCGACCATTGTTTTTATAATGCCAGTAAACCTCGGGATGAGGACCAATCCACCACGGGCCTGACGGAGGCTACACTACAAGCAAAATTGCAATCAACTTTAAAGCAAATGTTATAATTATTATAATACGTAATGTACCTATAATTTAATTAATTAATTAATTGTTACTTTTCGCTATACAATGTTTCTTACAGTAAATAACGCGATTTGTAACATTTGTGATGTAATTATCATTTTATCTTCATCTAAGCGATTGTAATATAAGTGACTTTTGTCCACCTGTCTTGTACCAGATGAAATACTAGCAACGTCTAGCTAGTCTGTTGTGCTAATGATATAACACTTTGGGAGTGTCCGAGTGTTCCTCCATTTCCGTTAACTGGTAACCCTAACATGACGGTAGTTGCGTGATGCGTCGCCGTTTCGTAGGGGGCACCTTCAAACGCAGCCGTTGACCGTGGTCAGGGACGCGACCGTGAACCAACGCGCAACAATTCCGCTGGTTGCGCCCTCCCACGGTCCTAACGTAACACAACAGAACACTCATAACGCTAAATGATCGCAATTACATAGCTCCAATACCTATATTATTTAACATAATGTATTTGATATTAGCTCTTAGAACTTTATCCGGTCAGAACAGAAATCAGTAGAATGAAAACTATACGTTAGGGAACTCTAATCGGTATGCTAATATGGTACCCAGGTATAAAAGTTGTTCTAATTCTAGTTATGAATAAATATATTTATGACATTGCTGCTTAGTAATAGTAGGTAGGTATCTATTAATCTTTAAGGACATTAGTTTAATAATAATATAGCAGGATCCTTGACATACCCAGTGGTAGAAGGCTGTCTTTAATTTTTTATATGAATATTATTTACTCATCGTAACAGGCTACGAAATAAATCCATAACCACAGAATAAATAGTAGATAGGTACTAAACTAACATAATACGAAGAGTTCTATGCTAAAAAATAAGACTATATAGGTGTATACAAAAAATGTAAAATTTCAATATTTTTAGAATAGAACACAAAATGTGACATAACGTACCATTTGTAAGGCCACCTAAACTACCTCCATAGTAACGGGTTATGCCAATAGAAATGATGTGAAAATTCTTAATTATGTACTAGTACTAATACTTACAAGGTGTGTAAAATTTTTTGCTAGATAATAAAATCACAGGTACCTGCGTCGTGTATAAAATATAGCCCTTTATCGCCTTCGAACCAATCTTAGCGCGATCAGTGTGGCCAAAGTCGACCAAACCGGATCCACTATGAAGCAAACCTGTGGTTTAATCATCTCTATTAACCAGTTTCCAGATGACATTGAATTTCAAAATATAATGTAGGTAACTGGCATTTGTCCTTCTAAAACAAACCAACCACACAACCGATCTTAATTAATGATTAGGCACGTATGTAGGTACCTACACATATATATATATATATGTTTAGGTACCTATAAATTATATGATTAGGTGCACTACTATAAAAAAAATGAAATCTAAGACTGATAATAATTTTGATTCTTACCTCCCTCTCATAAATAACGGGTCCGGGAATTTCAGTATTGAATGGTAATACAATAAGTAAATGTAGTCTAAAGAATAATATGTACATATTTAAATTTCGACCTAGTCGTACAAATACCTATTTAAAACTGAGTTATTTCAATTTCTAGATCTAAATTTATGGAAAATATAACGGTACCTATGTGTATATACAAGCGTATTATGTATATTAAATGTAATGTTAATTTAATTAAACGTTATCTATAAACCTGCGCAACGGTAGGTACGCTGCTTCGCTTTAATTTTGTGTATAATAATAAATAATGTATTTATTCATTTTTGTCATTTTATAAGTCTTATGTTGTTTTTGTTACATTATTTTGGTTTTTCTATTTAACATATTTTATAATTTGAAGTAAAAATAAAACAAATACAAGCGATTTTTACTTTTTATTACATACATCAAATAATATCAATGTAAAGTTTTGGTCACAAATAGATAAAGACAACTGTAATAACTATTACACAAATATATACTTTACATCGTAATATCTTTTCAACATACATTTTTGAGAATTGATTGTCGTTGTGATCTTCGAACAATCCTAATATTAAATACCGACATAGGAATGCGATGTATATTATTCCGTTCACTGCCATCGAAGAGACTACCCCAAGTAACACTCACAGCTCACAACCCTTAACATACTCATACACGAAAACTTGTATGTTATATTACAATAAACAGTAAATCTTAATTAATATAGAAAACATGGAAGATACCTAAGAGTTACTTTACCTGAACAATGCAATGATTTCCATCTGTTAGCAAACAAAAGTAATGTGTAAACTAAGTTATATCAAATATACATTTATGGTATCTATTCATTTCAGTTACAAGTGTTGATAACACATTTGAATGAGTGTTGCATTTATTGGTCAACCCACTCAAAATTATACAATCCTTCAAGTACCCAATACTTGTGCAATATTTCAAAAATAGAAAATGTGCGTTCAATTTAACGACAATGTTGATAGAATCAGATATTATATCAAACATCTTATAACCTTTACGCATTGGACTAGACCAGTCCGAATTATGGTTAATTATAATATTATATTTACTTAGTTATAAAAAAAACCTATATGTAGGTTTTTGTAATTTTTAAAATTAAATATTACCAACAAAATATTGTATACCTACTGTGGACTGTGACATAGTAGTGATTCCCTCATGTATAACCGCAGACAAGTAAAACTAGTCAACTATATATAGTAGTAGTATAATAAAAAAATATGATGACAATTTTCCCATTATTAAAAAAATATTAATATTTTAAAAAAAATTCTTTATGGTATGACCCTATTTTACATGACTGTATTGTGTACATTTAGACGTAGGTCTCTACAATATAATTAATTAATGTGATTCCACACCTGAATGACGCCAAAAAGGATGCAATGAAGCAGTTTGAATCGTCCCTGCAGTTAGCACATATTAATTAAATTATCCTTACAATGAAAATAAGTTTTACCTGGAACACAACAATTAATATTATAAATTTACTGTATTTGTTTGTATTTTTTTCACAATTAAAACTTTAAACCGATTTATATTAAATTTAGTATAAGGATAGATATTCTGTAAGCTGGACTAGAACTGTTTTCTTTAAAAAACAAACCCTTGCGGACGGTACAAATATGATTTACTTCACTATAACACCTTTTTAAGTATGTTTTGTTTCCATACAAAATTATTTAGCATGTTCAAGTCATAGGCTAAATAATGTGTGTTACAGTGTAAAAAAAAGCAAAGTTATCTACACCAAATAAATTACAGAATTACTAAGTAGAGCACTATTTCTATTATACTAATTCCTTCAGTTATCCATTTTATACTCAAACAATATGCAAGATCATGTAAGGATTATAATTGACTGGTGTCATATTCAAACTGAATAATTACGTTAATGAAAATCCTAACAACTCGTCAAAAATAAATCAATTCAAGTTATAATATTAGCGGTACCACAAATCCCTTTAACACTTTAATAAATATATCACTATTTAAATACTAATTCGTTTTAATTGCAGCAATTACCGATATTATTGTTTTGGTTAGAAAAATGTGAATGCAGATTAAAAATAAGATCGCGATTCTATCCCTAAAGAGCGACACCGCATCTTAGGGCCTAGCAATAGTGCCTTTCTATTGGATTAATGCTAACGCAACAATTTATAGCTATCGGAAAAGTTGTTTTCCGAAGCTTTGAAGAGTCAAAGCGAAGTTATTTGGTTAAGCCCTCTTGTATCTGATGATTTTGAACAGATCAGGCACAACAGCACTATATTTTGGTGCTAATAATTGAGTTGATTCAAAGGTCAAAGGGATGTATTAGTTGTATGTATACGTTCATTGAAAACTACATCAGAAAAAATGCTATAAGTACTGGTTGCTAAGGGCCAATTTAGGTACTTAACTTAGCGAATATTTTATACATCATCATATTTTCTTTCATATACTAAAATAAGACTTCTACAACAACCATCATAATTTTTCATATGAATCAGATTGGACTTACCATGTGACGACCAATCCTCAATTATGTGAAGTAATTTCGTACCCATTAGTACAAAATATGAGTCCGATATTGTAGAACATTAACACAGAGATCTTAAATTGGACATTATTAAAAAATTTAAAAATGTAATTGCATTAAATATCATCTCCTTTACATCAACATTTAATCTATCCTTAACATTCAGATCATTAATAAGTATAGATAACATTTATTTTAGACAACTTTAACTCGCATAAAAGTCACCGATCTCGTAGCTACCAAACATAATATAATTTTAATTAATGAAAAAGAAACAATTTTTCCCAACAATCAGCTCTTTACAGTCCTGAAACGTTGAATTATGTGCTAGTAAAGAATAAAAACAAATTATTCAGTCAAACATTAAAAATAGAACTACGAGAATTACAAACCTTTTACATACGTCATGCGATCGAACTCAAGCGAGTCAGTCAAAAAATGCTTACGTGATACCTTTTTTGAAACCACAGTATAATCTACATTTTACCCTGCATCAGCACAACTTGCTTCCTTCTGAAACAAGTATTGTCAATTGATAAATGTCGTTAACCAGGCTCCTCTCCTATACTATTATACAATCTGACATAAATTCGCCAATTTCTCGTTTACTATTGATGCATGGGTAAGGTAATGACTTGTCATGTAAGTAAATATTACAAATTTTCTTTTCAAGACGGTTCAACAACCAACTTTAAAAACTATTAATCGCCAACAAGTTCTTGCATTAATACACAATACATAACAACAAGATTCGATGCCTTTAATGTTTATTTTTAGATTAATTAATAGTTCGTAGACTTCGTAGGCCTGCCACGCCAGACACAGTGAACGATAAACACAAAATAAATATTACCTTTGATATCACGTCTACGGGTGACTAAAGGGATAATGCAATGTAATGCCACACTTTTGTCATTAACGGAGAGGCATATACTGGGAATAAAAGGTTGGTAATTCGAAACCGTATCAGGCGATACCTAAGCATTAAGGCCAACATCAATGATAACAAAGAACTGCTTTGATTGGCACGTCCATTAAAACTTAATAACGTCTACGGCAGGAGAAAAAGCCGAGAAACAAGTATCTTAATAACAAAAATTACTTATTTCTAGGTTGAAAACAACCTTACTCTCATTCAAGAATGAAGACCAAGGACGAAATAGCACATGTGCACCTGCAAAGAACTTCCGTGATTCACAATAATTTCAATATTAGATATAAACAGCCCTGCATACTCTGTCGCTGACGATATTTTTGGACGTCAAAACTGAGTACTTTCAACGTAGTTGTATAGAAGCTGATGCCAAATTTCACTAACTAGAATACAGAGCTGAGGAATACAACAATGTATATGTAATGGATATAAGTGGATATTTATATTTATATAAAAAGCAAATTGTAAATTAAAAAAGTAAATTATGATTAATTTATTTGCGTTAATGATTTTTTTTCGTAATATTTACATAAGTATATATATGTAATATGTTATTGTTTATATAATTAAGAACAAACAGTAATTCATCTTTGTCGCTGTTTACAATCATACTTTGGCACAAGATTAATGTACCTTCTCATACAATCCAATGTAAGTATAACGTAATTATTATTATTGCAATAAAATCAATCACACAATCAGTTTAAGTATAATAGTATGTATGGGACTATGGGTATCATTATGTTCAAAATAGCGAAATGAGAGGCAAAATAATGTTAAATGGGTAAGCAGTCATATTCTACATTAGTTTGTTATATCAATATCAGGGATAGCCAAGAGGTCGACCGCAATTTAGCAGTCTACCGCGAAAGCGATTTAGGCCGCGAGGATTAATAAAACCAAAATACGAAATAAAAAAATTACATAAATATTCGATTTGCGCCAAGTACTAGACTAACTAACGCACATTGCGGTCGCATTGCAATGGTAGTGTCGTTGCGTAGCGTGTTTAGTTTTTGTTCATTTAAACGTGGCTACTACTCGCTGGAAATATGCACTTGCAGTGCCAAATATACACCCAAAAATGGAATAAAAAGTAAATTCAAATTTTGTATTTTATATTTCAGTTATACTTCAAATCTATCAGAAAAATGTTTTTGTTTTCTTGTAAGCTTAACCACTTAGCCACTGATTAGCCTAACATTAGCTTCTAGAGAAGCTATAAGCACAAAGTTGGAATTATTATAATATTATAATTTATAATGACGGCTACAGCTAACACTTAGTAAAAAAAACCTTCCTCAGTTATTTTGTATGAAACTTTGGCGTAATTCTATAATAACTATAACAGACAGACTACGTTGTAAAATATTTTTATAAAATTAAATATTACCTAGCTGCATACAATAAGATTAACCAAAAAATTATGTTAATGTTGACGCGGTTTTGTAATAAGCTTCTACTTTGTTACAGTATATAATATTATATTCTATTACATTTCTAACTATGTAATGTTATAACGGTAATGGTGGTACCTCCCTGATGAACTCCCTTATTTTTTATTTACACCTAATGTGAACCTATGACGATAGGAATAGCAAGGGTTGACTGTTGCAAAATGCCACAAGGCAATAGGTTCGCCCTTTGTAACCTCTACAACCTGTAAAAATTTTGTTAAACGTGTGTAAGTATATAAAGACAATTATTATGATTGTGTGAAAAAGTAATAACTACGATACAATACTTAATCAAGACTAAGAAGCACCTAATACTTAAAAAAAGTGTTTTAATTACAGACTCTGAATGGGCAAAAATAATAAGTATTCGTCAAAAACTACTTTGAACTTTAATTAATGCCCCATGAACCTAAAGGAGGAGAGGTTTATATTAAAACGGACGGACAATTTTATTATTTGTCAAAAAAAGTCACATCAATAAACCGTTCAGATTCAGATGACCAAGTTTTAGCAACTCCTATGTCCAAATTCAATGTCTATTTTGAAAGCGAGCCTTAATCGCAAGAAACATATTTTATTTATTTAACAACTAACGAGTTGGACATTTGCCATGTTATTAAGGAAATGAATTATATGCAATACCTGCCGGCAATATAAGTAGACAGTAAGATAACGGTGGGAGAGGTGGAACTAAGGCATATAATGCGGTTGCTGTTGAACATACAATCGTCTCTGTTCAGTTTAAATATTATAAAAGGAATGCGTTAAATTCTAAAAGCGAACGGACAGGAACAGAAATAATTATGCTTGAGCAGCTTCAATACTTCAATCACGTTCAAAACCGTATAATCGTCTTATAATGATGGATCTCTAAGTGTTTAGCTAAATCTGCTATCATATCTGAATAAAAAATAAAATAACCAAACACTTAATAAAAAATAACTTTAGTTACAGTTAGACTTACTTATGTAAACTTGTAAAGAGCTAATGGATTTTTTTAGAGAGGTGTCGTTATCATCTTGTATTAAAAATATTTCTATTCTACTTTGGCATCCTAATATTAATTAACAGATACAAAAATCGGTAGAAAATCTAGTTGTTAAGATATACCTACTTATAATCACGGAAAAAAGAGACAAGTAGAGGGAGTGCCTGCCAGTTACTAGACATGTGGCTCACATAAGCCCTCAGCGGCATGTGCTACTGGACAATTGTTGTGACATGACAAAGCATAATGATGTTAATTGGTAATTTTTTTACATAGTTTCTTTTCAACCAATCAAAATTCAAACATGAAATGTTTGAAGTCGCCACGCTCGATTTAGTACTAGAATACAGGGGCATTTTCTCTCTCTCAGTTCCATGCTTATAATACAGTCAATACGTCATTCCGTTCTGCAAGCAGACTGCCATTCACTAGAATCCAGCATAATCCTGATTCTGATATGCATTATAATTGTCGATATCTTCATCATTTCCGTACCGCACATGGCGTGAATAAATACGTTGAAAAGTTAAAGGTGGACAACTTCATGCGTCATTTGTTTTTGTAGATTTATGCAATAATTACGAGTAAATTAATAAGGTGATTTTTAAAAGATATAAGAAAAGTCATAAAATAGGATTAGACAATAAAATGTAAGTAAACGTTACAATGGCTACCCTGAAAAGCATATATTTTGTACTTATCAACGTATTCTCGCCATGTTCGGATATAATTTTCATATAGGTAAGCCTCAGTGTATACAACCAACGCTTATGGTGTGCACATTGAGCCGTCAATACTGTCCTAATATAGTCTTGTGGAGGATTGACATCCGAAAAGGATTTAAAGCCTTCTTCAAAAATCGCCTATAAACTTTACTCACTTCACTCACTTTATTGTTTATCAATTACTTTAGCAGTCAATTCGGCAATCCTCACAAAATATCTAATATCGTCTTTATAGGTACTGAATACCGTCTTTGCCTAATTGGCGCCACGCTCTTTCTCCATCTAGTCTTGCACTTTCTTAAATCCAGAATCCTGCTATAAGACAGCAGGATTACCGATACGATTTTCAGATCATCGGGTCAGACGAACAGGCAGCAGCAGCCTGAGTTTAGCCGGGACTTTTTCGCCATTCGACAACCTTTCTTTCCGTGGGCATTCGATGCAACCATTCCCTTTGCCATTTCAGCTTACACGGCCTGCTATAACGGTGAATTTCGTTCGATCAGTGTAACTAATTTCATCAATCCGAGTTTTCTACCAAAAAGAAAAGCCTAAGCCTCTCCTATTCTATCGTTCGAATTTGTCAAATTCGTGCAGAGACGAATCCAGTATACCATAGGGTAATGTCTCAATGCCGTATGTTTTACCTAGCATTGCTCGAAAGCTAGAAAGTCCTTCGTAGTATAACAAAGGCAGCCCAGTCGTATTGAATTCTTCTATTAAAAAATTGTCAACTTCCAGAACAGTGCCATCAAATGGTAGCAGTGAACGTTTTTAAATGATAAGGTTTTTTCCACCTCAAGTTCATACATCATCTTAGCTGGCTTGAGCTACTGTATTATATAGCTTTATTTTATACCTAGCATTTTCAATTCATACAGAAATATGCAGCTACGTGCAAATACTTGGACCATTATTGAGCAATTTATTAGTTATTGGTTATTCAAATTAAGTTTAAATTGATTGTAATAAATCTATACATTCTTCTTTATTATAGTTTAAGTTTCTTTTTT
>DWQL01001865.1:0-10667 GCA_018231265.1 Noctuana haematospila
CAATAGGAGCAGAGCAGTGAAGGGAAATGTTGGGATTTTTTTTTAACGCGGGTGATACCGAGGGGCGCAGCTAGTAGATAATAATTTTTTTTATTTCGCTTTTTAATCCTAAGGTGCTTTATGGTTTGAAATTCAACAGGCAGTCAATGCTCGCTGTTAATTGTTTATAGAACGAAATTACGTTAGTGACAGCCGTTCCTGACGTCTATGAGCAGTGGAAGCATGGCTCAACGTTCGAAGAAGGGAAGAATGGTTACTTGACTTGTGACTATTTAAATCTGAACTGAAGACAGGTGTTGTCCATTAGTATAATGAAACGGAAACATATGTTTGGTATGATATGTATATTATAAAACGATTACCGTTTGCTAATCATCAAGCCGAGCCATACGTTAACCGGTTTTGTTATTATTTATTAGCTACATCGGATTATTTCATTGAATAATTTAGGCTCTTTTTTTTGATAAGGTCTCTTGATTCTTACAATGCCCTTTTCTTAGAATATCAAGACATTAAAAATTTCTAATAATAAAATGACAGCGAAGTATTTTCTTTTTCATTAATTTATTACAAATGTTGTCCACTATTTGGTTAGGTAATTAAATTTATTGAAGGTAACACTTCTCGGCAATGAAATAAAATAATATTATCGATTTTAATTTTAAAAATTTTATTTATTAACTATTTGTAAAATAAAGTAAAAATATATTTTTAAACAATTTTTGACGATTAATATTACAAGCAAACGATATTTAATTTATTTTGATAAACATCTGTATCTGTATATTATCTACCTTCCCTCAGGTAGCTACGTAGAATTATTGTCTATGGATAAGCCAACGCTATGGGTGGTGCCTTATAACGCGGTATGCAGCACAGCAGATGCAAAAACATAATTTGTTATACATGCACACCAAAGCTAATATTTAATGAACTAATGACGAAACATTTCATAATAACATGCTTCATATATTTAATTAATTACGCGATATATTTTATTTGGTGACAACTTTATAACGAGGTTTTAATATAGCTGTAAGTAGGTATACCTAACAGTTCGTTAAATATTTTTAATCTAATCATACAGATATGTTTAAAAAGAAATGGGAGTTTTAAGCATTACCTAATAAGTAATCATGCTTTTTATGAAACCATTGTGGCAAATTATGCTTCAATATCGCCACTGTGCCACAGCTGGGCCAAATGGTTTAGGCCATAGTCCACCACGCTGGTCAAGCGCGTGTTGGTAAGAGAGTGAGAGACTTTATAAACAGTTCTGTTAACATACTCTATTGAACTTAACTTGTATGGTTTTAATTAAGTTTCACTCTTTGAATATTCATAAGACGTATAGAGTAGGGCACATGTCCCCAAGGGCTCATTACTCAGGCACTAAGATTTGAAGTTACTTTTACAGTTACATTCAAAAATAACCCACTTGGTCTCAACGCAACGATAACAAAACAATGCAACAATAACGAAACAATAATAATTAATTATAACTGGCGTTACGAAAAAAACCGACTTCTAAGTTGTCGCGCACATACTTAAATTTAAGACTTATATGGTTTTCTCGTGGATGCCGTTGTCAGAACTGGACTAAATTAAAACGGGACCAAACGGGAAGCATCAGTTTTCAAATAAAAAAGAATCATCCAAATCCGTTCAGCTAGTCGAAACTTATGAAGAAACAAACATAAAAAAATACAGTCGAATTGAGAACCTCTTTATTTTTTTTTAAGTCGGTTGAAAATAATATACGAGTATGAACAGGTGTTTGAACGTACAGTAACTACAATTCCAAATAAGTACCTACCTATACACGCCTATAGAAAATATTATAAAAAAAGAACAAAATTTGATAGCTGCAAGCGCCTACTAAACCCTCTTTATCTATCCTCAAACATTGTATTTCCACTCGTAAGGCTACCAGCAAAAACTGTAACCGATCATAGCATTCAATACAAAAGATAATCTATTGAAAACTACTAAACGGTGAAGTTGATGGTTGCCCAAAGTAAATAGCCATAACAGCCGTGGCGCGGACAATGGTACCCCGCTGCTCGACGACAGGGGTACAAACGGACCTTTTTAATTATAATATCACCCACATTATAAAGTTTTTGCTCTTCACAAAAAATAATGCCGCTCGATTGCTACTTTTTGGGGCCCTTTTTTCAATAGACTCTCCTGGCGAGGGCATTGTTGAGAATTACGCCGATGTTGTGGTTGTTAACTGTATTGGAGCCTTTTTGAGCTCGTTTGGGAAACACGAGTGGCTAATCTATTCAAATTTTTCGACAGTATTCGTTAGTGGTATTGTACATACTCGTATCTACATGTAACGTGATGATGTAGAGCACACGTTAATTGATACTATACCTTTAATTGTTGTCTGTCAATCGTATAGAAATTATTTTGGTTTGATTAACTTAATGTGTTTTAGTATGTTGCTCTCAAGTTACATAATTTTCACCTGTAATTGAGATGGCACTTGGCATAGTTTTCATCTCATTTTGTCACACTTCGTTGGTGCAAAAAATAAATAAATCCGTAAGGAATATTTGCGATACAGATTTAAAGATACGAGTAAAACAAAACGAAGGAACGACGCTTCGTGATATCAAATTAATTTTAAAATAAAATAAAATATTCTGTAAATATAAAGTAGGTACAGTAAATACAATACCAAAAGTGATATATTTTTTTTTCTCCCGGCCTACCTTAGCCAAAAGGGCGCCTAAAGCCCATGTACCGTAATATTTGACGTTCATCCAGTGTATACGTGCACCTTATGATGAATAAAAAAATTTTGAATTTGAATTTGAGTTAAAAAAAGTCGGTACTCACGAATCCATGTTTGTCGCTGATGTTGTTGGTTAGCTTTAGCTTGTGGAAAGACACCACTTTCTGCATCCACTGCTCACCCGTCGACGGTGAATCGGGGTGGATGTACATCCTCTTCGGCATCTCAGGGTCAGCCTTGCCGGCGACCATCCATCGACTCCGGAAACAAAGAGAAAAGATGAGTTTGGAAGAAGAGAAAGAGAGAGAGCATATTTTCACATAGCAGCTAAAATAGGAGTTAAGAAACTACTGAAATAAAAGAAGATTGAACAAAAGGGTGGAATATTTTTCCTGTTGTTAAAAGTGTCAATTAGGGCAGGAGCATACGAGTTAGGTACCTACTCGTAGGTAGAAGGTTAAGTTTTTTGCGAGAAAAGAAATTTGAGCAATATCCATCCCATCTTTTTGATAGTGTTTAAGAAGATTCATTTTCTTATTTTGTGGAATACAATTTAATAAAAAGAAAAAAATATTGAATCATATTCAGAAAAACATTGAAAATTTCTTTGAATATTTATATAAAGATATACCTACTATTCTGACAATAGCTTTAATAATGACTAATTAGATTAGGTTAAATTAAGACATAGATAATATCGATATTATGTCTAAGAGGCACGCCAAAATCAACTGGTTGACATTTACAGTAGTTACGTAATTATATAAAGATACCTATACATGTAGGTATGTTAGTGCCTACTAATCACTAGTTAAAGTATCTCATTGAATGCAAGTGATAACTTTTAAGCTGTTTCACGTATGCAAGAGATAGACTAGACAGGCTATAGAACATGAAACTATCATCAGAATCTTTAGATCCTCGGCCTGACCTTATCGGCTTCATCAATGCTTTAATAGCTTAAAAACGATCTTTTGAAAGTGAAATTAATTTTTAATTAAAAAAGAACATGGCGCCTTAAGACAGGTGGTCGCATAAATTATAAATATTATGACGCCATAAACATTGTGCGTTCATACGAGGAACGGACTTTTGTTAAAGCGTAAAAATATTTATTCAATTAAAAATAAGAAACATTCTACTTACACACTAAAAGCGGTTTAAATGCATGCATTGTTTTAATTATGATCTTTGAGCTTGTCCAGTAGAGACTTTATTAGGCAATATTCTGCATACTAAATAGCATAAAAGAGTACCTAAGACTTGCATTTGAAAAATTGACGACGTCACATCGAATTGCAAATTCTTCGTCTCATCTAGACATGCTGTCAACAATTAATTCACTTTTTACTGTTAGTGTTTAGGACATGCGGGAAAAAATGGCAATCAAGCGATTTTGATACATGATAAATATTACTAAGCGTGTGAATATTAAGAGAGATCTGCGTCGAACCAAAGTATATGAAAACAAATAGTAGATAGTAGATCGTTTGTGACGATAAAACTTTTCCTCGTGAAATAAAAATGACGTATCAGCTGAGTTCATAACAAACCATGAAATTAAATGACAGCGTTTTAGATTTAAACATATATTACAATGCAATCGCCTCGGGCTGGATAACGAAACGCACACAATCACGCAGATCCCTATCATCTTCACATTAACTAAATTATGGTACGCATGCTTCTTGCCTTATTGTTCTTTCAATACGAATTACATTAAAATAAGATCAGCTAACTCGACCTCTCGAGGCTAACCCGGCAAAATTACTACATTATAGTCTTATTTTAATTTAATTCCTTCATCACTTCGTTATTTATTTATACCTGTTGTGGAATTTGTATCTGCAATCGTCGGCAGCTACGATGTCCATTAGCAAAATGTATTTTGCTTTTTTATCAAGACCAGAAACGCGAACTTTGTAGGCAGGAAACATACGTCTGCAAGCAATACGAGAGAAAAACATGGGTTGGGACTCGTTCTTTGCGACAACGATTTGACATCACGTCGATTGTGAGACATGCCGCTGGACTAGTTTCACTTTTTGTACCCATTGCTCCCGAGAATCGGCCGTTTTAACTTGTGATCTTTCACCGCACTAATTAGTTTTATTTACGGCCGCCTAACCGCTCTCCGGATTTTAGTTAAGTAATTGTAAACGGAAGACAATGTGCCCGCGATCGCCGTATTTGGCGTTTTCACGCACATAGCTGTGTAGGGGCCGGTCAGCGTCGCGGCGATCGCGGAGGTGTCGCCGGGTATTCGCAACAGGCAAAAAGGTTGTGTTTCCGCCACAGACGACCAAAAACGGCGCAGTGCCGCCTATTGTGCGGTCGAGCCCTGCAGGCAACTTCGTGACCGCGGCACGTGAGCGAATGCACCACCTCGCGGGACTAAAAACTAGTAAAAACACTAAAAACCCAGTTACGTTGCTTCAAGACAACATAGTTGGCATCACCCGCGCTGCATCGAACGGATTTAAAAATTACTTAACGAGTAATTGTCAAATAATTTATGAACGAATGATTTGTAATAATTAATTACCATATTAACGGCGCTAGACAGCGGCGCCTTTGTCGGCGACGATATCGGTTTACGGGTGAGTCACAGTCGAAATTTCATCCGGAATGCTCGGTTCGTATTAATTAACGGATATTAAATCGAAGAAGTTTATCGATCGCATCTCGATGTTGCCAAACCTGCGTGTCGGCGGTTTTGATACCGGCCGTCGATCGGCGGACATAAAACGGCCTTATCGTGGCTTGTCATCGGGAATTAAACAATGTACACGATCAAATATGATGATTATCGATCGCCGTTCCTATGTAGCGATGTTCGGATGCAGCGATGCTGACGACCCCGGAACAATTTCTACGAATCGTTTCTCTGGACGCATCAGGTGCCCGCGCGAGGATTTCAGTGACGTGAGTGAAACTCTGCGTTCCGGGCCGATATTTCTCACCTGTGGTGTTGCTGCGATCCGGTTTTTACATGACAGCTGCGGCGTTTGAGACAAAGATATTTTAATGATATTACACATCGGATGCGTGTTGAATCCTTAATAGTCGGATGATTCGAAGCGTTCGGTGTCGCGCGGTGTCGTTACCCTTAAATTGAGCGTGTTTCGTACAAATTGTTTGGACGCAATTAAGAGCGGATTGAAAATGGTTCGATGGGAACTAGTGCAGTGTGGGTCGAGTCACAAGCTAAATGAGAATGGGTGTTTAACTGGTTTAAACGGTTGAAGCAGTAGCATATCTCATGGGACGTGATGTGAGTGCAGAGGAGCCGAGTAGTGAGGTTCGTTAGTCGGGTCCTCTGCGGGTGATGTCTGGGCAATGAGTTCCGCGATGGGTGATGGGTTGTGGTCTACCTGTTGTGGAACTTATATCGGTAGTCGTCGGCTGCGACGATGTCCAGTAGGAGGATGTATTTGGCTTTCGCGTCCAATCCGGACACTCGGAACTTCATTTGTGGGAACATTTGTCTGTAATATGGAATATTCCAGTCATCCTCGATGTTCAGCTGTTTAAATCTATGTTTGATGATCATACCTAATGAGCTATAGGTACATTATAATCATAGATCCTGTTGATTGATCATAATAAAATGCATGATTTTTTTTACATCTAAATACCTAAATCGATTTTATTATGATCAGTCACATATATTATACAGTAGACAGTACTAGATAAATAAAACATAATTAACATTAAATCTAAACAAAATAGAAACCGCAATCGCTCGTTGTAAATGATGAGGAAAATGATCCCATAGGTATTATGGTCATGGTAGGGTGCTCCATATCAAATGATAGAATACAAAAGCTAGCAATCCTCCGTTTATAACTATTTAAAAATTATTTTGCTGTTTTTATTTTTTATCTTTACATTTTTGCATTTAAAGGGCGTTATTTTTTAGTTATTTTTTTTTAATTTTTTCAAACATACGAGTAAAAGGTAAATAATATAATTTTACAACAATCTGCCAGTTTCTTAAACTGTAATCTGTTTAAGGTATTTAATTTTGTATCGTAAGCCTACGCATACAGCGTACAGTCGTGTACCCGTAGTTAACGCTCATTAGGTCAGTGATTTACGATGACTACGTGACGCGAGTGGTAGCGATTTGCCGACAAGCTGATGGATGTCGTGTCGTGGCAAGTGGCGGCGGGAATACGGATGGGCTGATTGCGGTATGCTAGGTTGAAGACCCGGGTTCATTTGTTGGTGTTATTTAACAGCTCTAAGTACACAGGCTAGCTTATGCTGGGTCCTTACTATCGTCCTTGCAAATGTCAGTATCAGCATCGGCATCCGCAACAAAAGATGCTGATTTTTTATGCTGACATAAGAGTACAAAAGTACGTTTTCGTTGAAGGCGTAAGTCACGCGGAGTTTCAGCCAATAACAAGCAGTTTATTAACACAAGCTGTCACTTGTTCCGTTATTCGATTGTTTTGTCAACGCAATTTGGTCAGACGAGAGACTCAACTTTATATTATTAGTATAGAAATATAGATATAAACGAGATTTTCATTCATAAATACAAAACAAACCGATTTTGTGATAAAGCAAAAACTGGAAGCATAGACGCCTTACGAGGTAGACAAAAAACTTATGCACGCGCACACCACAGATTGCCACCGTGAAATTTAATACAAACGCCTCTCAACGACACCGGACCAGAATTACTTGACCTTCGAAACACGAGTACCGTTATACTCTGTGCCTTGCTTTAACATGTTATCGGAAACTTGCGGGAGGTCTATAAATTGGCCATTATGCTGAGAACGTCCACTCTAACTTGGTCTACGGCGCGCTCATATTAAAATACAGTAGATAGGCAGAGATATGTTGGTGAAGTGGCTCGCAAAACTAAAGCGTTTAGTGCTTACGTAAGATAAGACACGATTGTCAATCACGTGTCTATTAGCAGTGGACGGTCACACTTCACAAGGCCCTTATTCAAGCAGGAATTTTCAATGCAAAATACTTAATAAAATACTCGATAAGTAAACAACGAAACGTTTGTTCGTAATTAATTACGGAATGATTGATCGCTCGCAGCCCGCTTATCTGGTATCATTGCGATTTATAACAGGCTATTTCTATTTTACGGTAAAATGGCGTCGTTCATTAAAATCACTCGCATGCACGTTCGCTGTAAGTCGTTTCACAGAAAAACATTAAACGACTGACGAGGAATTATTTTCTCGCTTTGGGAATAAACAAATGAGTGTGTGTGTGTGAGAGAGAGAGAGAGGAAGATATATTAGAAATACGTATATAGTTGTCATTTTTCCGTTGAGAGTGCGGGCGAGGATCGCCTGCCTTAGTTTTGATCGCTTACCTTTGACTTATTGTTATGACATTTGTCTCTACAAAGAGTTGTCAAATCAACCACGTTTCAACATTTTAGCAATCTTTGGGCGATATTCTTTCGAAGGGTTAGTCGACATTAGACCTATTCGCAAAACAACTTAGGTTCTCCAAAAAAAAAAGAAAAAGACGTCATTCACATCAAGTGTGTGTGCGTGCGTGTGTGTGCGTGCGTGCGCGCGCGTTTTTGTGTGTGTGACAATTTGACCCTTAGAGAGTATTCATATTAGGTATATCCATTCAGACTCCTAAGGTCTTATCTTTAACTTTAAACACCTGTCAATCTCCTGTAATATAATATCTCAAGACTCGCTGGCTATTAGCATTAGCATTGCATCAGTTCATCGCTACTCGTCACCGATGCAACAAGTTCAAAGAAGGATTTTAATGGATTTATGTGTTAATGAATCGAGTTCGTTCTCGGAAATCGAAAGGTTGATGAAGAAATAAAATTCCGACTTGCTTCGGCCGTGCTAAACGCGGAGATATTTGGCAAGTGGCAAAGGGCTTCGTGCCACACTTGTTATGTGTTTGAGAACTTGTATGAGTTAATTTTTTATACACCTGATGTTACGTTATTGCAAGGTTCGCTCAGGGACATTCGAAGTCAAATATTTAATTAGTTCTATATTACCATTCATTGCTACTCGCTATGGAGCGTGCAGGCAATCTTACTAGTCATTACAACCTATGGAAATTCATGTCCAATCGCAAATAGGATAGAAGTCCTATCTGAGCTGGATGCGTTACTGCGATAAGAAACTGTCCAAAATTTTTTTAATGTAACGTTAATTGAATATAAGACGAATATATATATATTTGTTTCTTGCAATAGAAAATATTTAACAATTTTAACTGTTACACAAAGTTGTCACAGTCATCTATATTAGATTTACATAATAGCTCGCAATATAGCTAGCCTAGGCTATCGCAATATAGCTAGGCTATGCTATCGCAATATAAATAAGGCGAATCATAATCAAACTAAACGTATTTATGTTGAAAGTACTTTAAAAAATGTCTTGCAATTAACAAATGATTAATTATCGACGAAATATGTATATGAACCTAACTCTTAACATTTTTACGAAATGTTATTCCAATTAAGGTAATTCTGTTAGTAGTTTAGTATGACAGGCATGACTGTCTATAAAGAATTTCGTACGGTATGCTCTGAATTTCTTGAACAGAAACGTTAACTGCAATCATTGTATCACTTACATGGCAAATTAGCGAACAAGAGCGCTTAGACAAGATGCCTATCAAAAGCCTATGTAAGTTACATCTGGAACTTTCAACCAAGTTCTACTGACTATAACTAACTACGAACTATTTAACTAACTTCACTAAACAAAAAGCTTTAAGTTAGTGATAACCGCATTCAGATTGCACAAAGCATAAGCGAGAATAAATCGAAATGGTCCCATTAGACATTTGTCTTCATCTGGATGCAAATGAGTGCAGCCCACTGCACTGTTACTCGGTATTTCTGTGGCCACAAGGTATGTGTTTTATTACTTAAGGTGTACTAAAGGAAGCGAACTACTTCGCGTCGTTGCTAGCATTATCGATTTTCAAGAAGCTAGGTCACGCCGAAGGGAGAGAAAGAGAAAAAGAGACTGAGAGGAGGGAGAGAGGAGAGGGACAGAGGGGTGGAAAGAGAGAGGGGAGAGATAGGTGGTACAGAGAGAGAGAGAGATATAAACCAACATAATTATGAAGGACACTAGAAGATTAAATTGGTAAGCAAACCAGGTATTTTATGTAACACCTTCTTCCTTTACCCAATTTAATCTTTATTCTTATTTCTTATTCTTTAACCTATTTTTTATATACTTATTTACTTTTTTACTCTAGTAATATAATCATGTACATACATTACGACGTCGAACGGAGCAGCGAGATTTTATTATGAGTATCACAAGCAGCGGAATTTCCTGGGCGATATAAATATAAATCGTACATCGCTGACCACTTCTAGTGAGACAAGTATTTAAAACAGATGCTTATTGTGATTTATTAACGTTTAGCATTTAAGTGCGGTTTGCGGAGACTATCTCTTACACCGTTAGGATCGTGAGCAGCGTGGTAAGCAGCAGATAAAACTTGGCACAATGGACTTATTATGATTATCATAGGTCCTGGAATGTCTCGGACATTTCCTTATGGTCATTAATGTGGGTAGAGTAGACCTATGTCTTAACCAGTCGATATTATTTGTTTTACAATGACATGTTAATGAGATTAGATGTTACTTGTTAAATTTATCATATATAACTTTATGCCAAACAGCTGTGCCTCCCGGTTTCATGCGCGTTAAGAATTGCAACGTAACGCTTGATAGCTTATAGCCTTCCTCGATAAATGGACTGTCGTACACTAAAATAATTTTTCAAATCGGTCCAGTAGTTGCTGAGATTGGCGCGATCAAACAAACAAAATCTTCAGCTTTATATTATTAGTATATACATAGATAATGTTCAGAATTTTTAACAGCATCATATTCTAATTATTTGGCGTTCATCGAATGTATACGAAA
>DWQL01001866.1:0-10666 GCA_018231265.1 Noctuana haematospila
AACGTGCCCGCCGAAGCACGTAAGCGCGCATGAAATTGGCGACTAGCGGTCACCCATCCAAGTACCGGCGGCGCCCGACGTTGCTTAACATTGTGATCGCTTGCGATCCACACTGCCAGCGGGGCTGTGCGCGCTTATACCTATATGGTTTTACTATTTTTATATCGATTATAAATTCTTTGGAGATAACTATATAGTTAGGTATACACCTACACTCAAATGTTTGGTCAGCCTCTGTTTCGAAGTACAAGTTTTGGAACCAATCTATTTTATTCCTGTTTACGAGTAGATAATAATAATATGTATGTATGCAAAATGCAGTATGCAATAATTTAATTATATTTTGCATCAAAACGTTTCATTATCTATCCTTATCGCTCTAAACGCATAACTGAGATTTTCTTGCGCGCCGCTTAAGCCACTTTGTCGTATCAGGAATTTCCATTACCGTTTTTATTGTGGTCCCGGCGTTCAGTCGTGTCATGCGAGTAAACAGGGTTTTATCTCATTTACGCGTTCAATTTGTATGCACAGCCTAAAGCTCCCTTGACTGTGTCTCAACATTCGACCCACATCATTTGTAGTACCCATCGTTTCGCAAATAGAAAAGTAGGGAATACATGGCAGCGTTCTCGGTGGGCGCAATGCCGAGTAATTGAATTGTTCGGTTGCTTCCAATTTGATTCTATCACGTTGCTATCAGAACTGTTTTATCCCATTGTTATGATCGAATCACATAGCTACAAATCTATCGGACTTTATTTTACCCCTATTCGGCATTATTAGCATGTGTATACCCAAACTAAATCACATTTTTCTAGACTAAGAATCACTGAGTCACAGGGGGACCTCTAAACGCAGGCGCCAAACGAACATTGAGAAATAGTAGTTGTCAACTGACGAGACACTTATAAAATAAATACCTTTAAGCATTACAGATGAGGTAAGAAGACACGAGTGTACCTACATGTACAATAACGCCGTTATTAACGCGAAGCGAAGTATGAGGCACTTCAAAACACGTAACTGAATAATTTATGCAAAGAGCGAGCAATAAGCAAACCTCTTCTATTATGCTCAGCCTTTTTAAAATTCTCCCTCACTTAGTTGTTTACGTTTACCGGGAAAATAGAAACGCGTGGGGCGAGCGCCCGGTGAGCCTTGACGATACGATCGCAATGATGCAAAGAACTTTTTTACGTAACAATAGACACATTGTTATCCACAAATTCGGTATTTTTTAATGTTCTAATATATTATATAGCCAACAGTCATGCACTGTATCAAATTCGTTGCTAATATCACTCACAAGGTGCCAGTCACTTATTAACCTTCTTAATTATGTAGGTATATTGTTTAAGTTAAGTATATACGTTTTATCAATTTTTCCATATAATTATATAGGCATATAACTGTATATATGTTGCATGGTCGCTTGCTCATGTCTACCTGCTGCCTAAACCTAAACAATAATATTAAACATATGTCGCTAATCTTCCGCGAATCCAACATACTCGTACGAGTATTAACAAACCTTTTGTCTCACTCCAGTCGCATTAAAGAGAGAACCCGTGCTTCAGCTACAATTAAATACCTAAATCTTGAACAAAGTAGCTTCATTACTTCCTTTTGACTCGAACGGGTGCGACCCTCATCTGAATCTCTCACATCCTACATTTCCGCTCACATTCTGGATATAAATTTCACTCAATTCACAAAAGGAACGTAGTATTTAATGTGCAGCGCATCCGATCTGGTCATTATGTAAATTGCTTATCAAATAGAAGCCCCTTTTGTCGTATTGCATAGTAAATCACGTGTTACTGTTGTTTCATTGTGTTTTTCTGAAAAGTAATTCGTTCAAGATCAGTGACGTATTGCGGCTATCGCTCACGGTGATCGTCCTATGAAAATAAATAGTTGCAAGTTTGTGTATTCAAACCGCGTAGCATTCGAGTAGTTGTTGCAACGAGCGCGCTTATGTATTTTCAACCGACTTCAAAAAACGAGGAGGTTCTCAACTCCGCTGTATTTTTTATGTTTGTTATCTCCTAACTTTCGACTTAGTGAACGGATTTTGATGATTCTATTTTTATTTGAAAGCTGGTGCTTCCCGTGTGTGCCAATTTAAATTTAGTCCAGTTCTGACTCTAGCATCCATGAAAAAACTTTATACCGTCGGTTGTTTTCGTAACGCGAATTATTATTCCTATTTCAGTAGGTACTTAAGTTAAGATTATTATATCTGAATATCTAATAATCTAGAAACTGGAGATTAGGAATTTATTTGACGTTAATCGCCTGTTCGGCCACCTTATTTACTTATTCTCTTTGTGTTTCAATTTTATTAGTTTCAACTGTCGCCTGTTTAAAATTACCAAGAATTGTGAGTAATAATTAATTCACATAGATCTGGCATACCGCCACGAAGCCGTTCACCACAGAGCCTACATAACTGGGAAATTGATCGACATTACGTTAAAATAAAACCTCGTGATCAATCATTCTCTTTGTTTGGCTTTATCGGTTATTTGGTTTTAGTGTCCTATAATATGTAATGGCAGCATTATGAACTACTAAATTTTGTAAAACTATTCATTGATTTATTATATGTATAGTAAATAAGTATGTTATAAACAAAATTGTTTAATATTAATTAAAAGTATTTTTAAAGTGTATTTTAAAATTGCCAATATTTTATATAATATATAATGTTTATTACTCGCAAACTTTGTATATTTAAACATAGTTGGAGCAACGAACAATAAAACTATATTTAAATGTACACAATACATTTTAAAAAGTCAACAAAGTTTTAGAAATTGAGTTAAACTAGACAAGATAGTCTACAACATTTTTGAAGTAAGGTATCATACAAAATAACCGTATTATGTAAGTGGGTCATAAAAGTCTTAAGAGATCCTAACATACAAGTTCGGATGTTCAAAACTTTTGAACAATGTGCTAATATGCTGCACTCAACCATAAAGTTTAACCACGAGAGCATGCCTCTCTATTCAAGTTATAAACTTAAGTAACTTGAAGTTAGTCTACAATTGTGCTATATAGTATTTTAACATTCATTGCATCTTTTATAATATTAAAAGATGCAATTATAGTTCATAATAGGTATTCTTATCTCACCTACGTAATTTATAAGAATTTGCCACTTTTATTGTTTTAGGTTTTATTAAAACTTACCTTACTCAAAAGTACCCCATTAAGATTAAATATTTCGTAGGTTAAGTTCATAGGTTTTTATGAAATTCAATGCTAGTTGATCATAAATACCAATATCCAAAATTCCATAAGATCATCATAGACCTATTGCAGTATGACCTATTAAAAGTATTGAACAGGATATTAAGTAGAGGACTTACAAATTTCTGAAAAAAAATTATCTGCTAACCATTTAAAGTTCCTTGACCTTCTCAATTAACAGACATAAAGAAGAAAACTTTACGTCATTTGAAATTGTAAAAAATGGTAAAAATGTCACCAAAAGTATTGCTAACTCATGAATTCATAATATTACGCTCGTAGTAGGTATTGACCCCGTATTGATACCCGATGCGCGAATACACTTGGCTGAAATGGTAAATATGCCCAGATCCGAGTAGGTGTAACCGTTCCCACAGAATCGCTCGCAGATTGCGAACTAAGCATAAACTTGGATCACTTTATACTTGGTTCTACGTTTGTTTTGTAGACATGTTTATGATCTTTGCAAAGCTACACCGTACACTGCGTGCGTCGTCTGCTACGCATATCGTATTACATTATGTAATGCTTAGTACGAACGTTCTTGAACACGATATCCTACTCCTGTAGGTAGCTTTTGTTATACAGCGCCAGTTAGTTTTCAATGTAAATCTTAAACATATTATAGTTGTGCATAGGCATATTATAGACTGTATTTCTCGTAATATGATGAAATCTATGTACAGTCTGTATATACAAATCAATCATATGAGAACGGAAAGTTCAACGTAAAATAAAAGCGTCCTAATAAAAGGTACCTATTTCGTAAGTTACGAATGGCACTAATAAATATATTATCTATAATAATAACATAAAGTTGAAGAGTTTTTTTGATCATTTGTTTGAACGCGCTAATCTCAGGAACTAGTGGACCTATTTGAAAAATTATTTCAGTGTAAGATAGTCTATTTATCGAGGAAGGCTATAAGATATCAAGCTTTAGGTTGCAATTCTTAACGCGGGTGAAACCGGGGGGCACAGCTAGTAAAATATAAGCCCTTAATTTAGATCAAAACTAACTTATACTATGTTCAAGTGAGTGCAGCAAAAAAAGATTTCATTTCTATGCGATATTTTTATGTGTGGCACTCGAATGTGGCTCTTAAAGAATTGTTACGTCTCACTCAACTTGTCTGAAGTGACGCTAGTTTGTATAACGAATTCACGATCGATACAGCCGCGGTGTTTACTTCAAAATCTGTCGCAGAACACTAAAATACGTATTTCCACGAATTGGCGTCATTGCCCTTGGTACAGTACCAAAGTAGTATACTAATATTCATCTAATTTTAGCTTTTTACAGGCTTAACAACGATGTTAGTTAGGGCTTTATGGTGTGTTGATTGTTGACATAATGATTCAATGGACAAGCAAATATATAAAATTTAATGTTTCCAAAGTTGTACAGAATAAAAATCTCAATTAAATCAAAATATGAGTGTTAAAACCGAAACCAAAAACATAGATAATATTTTAGTATAACCGTATTATAACTTATTTACATTAATTCATTAATAATTATGGTAAACATCGAGTGAAGCTACGTGGTGTTGGAAATAGGTCGGAAAATTTTAAACAAGCATGAAATTTCAATTCCAGAATTCCATAATTTTCACGTTAAAGCCAGTTTTATCCACGATGTCGCGGGTGAATAATACAAGTGCTTATATTATAACGATTTTTAATAAAACTAATATTTACTATAAAATAACAATTTCAATTTACGCTCTTGTTCTTTCATATCATTGCAAGGAACATTCTTGTTTTTCTTATAACGCAGTGAATAATATAGTTTGCGCTGCTTTCTGAGACGCGACTGCGTCTTCATAAAGAAAAGAATGGAAGTATTTATTTGTTCACATTACTCTACGACATGGGAGATATTAAATTTTTAAAGCTACTGCTTGGAAATTCTTTAGACAGTAAATTAAAGTTATCTTCTTGTCCAGTAACTAGAAACTCTCTTGGATAACATAATGGATAAATTTGGTACATTACTTCACTTCTATGCGATAATTAATGCGCAGGAATAAAACAAATCTATTACAATATTTATTAATTAATAAAAATTTGAATACTTTGTTTTAGAGAAATCAATTCTGTTACTTCATGCATATTTTCAAACGATAACGTCTATTTGATAGCGTGCAAAATCGCATTGCCGGGCCGGTCTCACGACACCACGCGCTGATCCATAACACACAATAGATGAATGAACAATTATTACCTTGTGGGAATGAAAAGTGCACGAACGTATTATAAACAGAATCACTAACCTTGGGAGTCTCATTATATATACCATAACATAACCACCAACCACTAATGTACTTCCTAACACTATTTTGTACTGTTGTTTGTTTGTTTACACGCAAATCCTTGTGAAAAACGACCCTTGTATTACTGTACTAAAGATTACCTATTGAAATCCTTTAAAAATTATAATTTGATATTTTAACGCTTTCAGATATCTTTTTGCGTCTATACTTAATTACTTAACAATAAATGTTTACGTAAAAGTTTTTTTTCATAACTCCTTAGGTCTGATGTAATCTAATCTATTATATTTTTAATTATCATTAAGTTTAGAAACAGAATGTTGAATTGGAGATTCATAAGTTATTGATGAAGTGATATCTTCAAAGAAAGCTCATCCTTTACGGAGTTCAGTCAGATACACGTTATAAATAATTCTACAACGAGAAACATCGATCAATACACAAGCCGTAGAGTCTCTATAGGGCAATAAAAATAGCGCACGCACTCATAATTAACGTCAGCTAAATATAGGGCCGTCAACTATTTCTGTTCAGTATTCAATGCTACGAGACAGTGGCGCGTCATTTTACTAAGTTCATGGTCTTTACTCAGCATTAATGTACGCCCTTTTAGTAAACTCCTCAGCATGTGTCTCTCTCTCTCTACTTCATTTGCTTCTAGAAGCTAGATGAGATAATTAGCAGTTTCTACTTAATGCTGTTTGCGGGAAATAAAGAAAATAGCTAGAATTGGTGTCTAGTTATTTTCATTAATTGCTCCTATTCATTATACATCATTACTTCTTGTACCCTACGGTATTGATTAGCCTGTCACGCTTGGCGCGCGCTCAAAGCGGGTGCGTGTTGGGCTTAGTTCGATCCCTGTCAAAGATCAACAACAGATATCAGATTACGCACGGTCCTTTGTTCTACACACTTTAATTTGAGATTAACCTTTAATTTTGTTCATATGTGCTCTTATCTTACGCTATCTTATTTTATATGGATGTTAGTGCTCGTGTGTTATATTAAACGTTAGTTGAATAACTTGTAATGTAAAAATTTATGCATATTCTGTGTTATTGATAGCTGTTAACACTGGTTTAGAACCACTACTGTTCTAGGATATGTTATGTTGCCAAGCTGGTCCACAATTCGAAGGGTCCCGCGGGGCATAAGTTTTAATTATGAATTTAGATTTCTCGTCTCGTTCTGGGTGTTAGTGTTATAAATTGTCACAGGGAATCCTAGTGTGTGACTATAAGTGTGAAGCGTCATAATTATTATGCAATCGCATTAAAACTAGTCGCGTATGCTATGAAGTGTAACTTCAAAACGTCCCATATTTCTTTGCCTGCTGGCTTACACATATCCGCGTGGAGTGTCGCTTTATTTCATAAATATCCCGTTGCTTTTGCCAGTTCCGACTTAGTTTCTCCCCATGAATATTATTTCAGCTGCGACGCATTGTCTATGTGTACTTAATTCCGGGCAGAATATTATGCTTTTCAACTTCACACATACTGGATACAAAGGAGAACTATTGTAGAACAATAGAGGATTCGCAGTGAATGTAATCACGAAACAATATTGCGTTAAATAACTAGACAAAATTATGTGTGAGTAAAATGTTGCTGTCCCATAGTTTACGTTCTGCCCACAGACAGTCTGATGATCGTCAGACAGGCCATCCTAATAAGGATTTCTGTCTCTCACAACGGTTATTTTTTTAAGTTATTTTGTAGTTCCAAATACGCTTGAATAAATTTTTTAATTCCATATATATTATGTTCTCCATTTTCCAGTGATTATTCTTTTCATAAGAAGATCTATTTATAAACGAGCAAGTCATTGTAGTTATTTAGGTGCGCAAATAAGCAACGAGTGCAGGTGAGTTTTGGCAGACCCACTAAAGAAATGCAAACAAAGCGATATGAAATGAAAACTGGCAATCAGGTCAACATTATCATATTATATGAAATATTATGAGAAAGTTTTCAAAAGGCAAACATTTTTCATATTTTATTCCTTTTATTGTTCAGATGTTCTACGTAACTTACTTTCTGTCGGTGTTTACATTATTTAAAAACACTGTAGGTATACTTAATTTGAGTTTTTCTGAGCGATTTTTTTTTTGTCACCTTTCTGCAGCAGTATGCATGGTGTATTATGACGTCAGATACACCAAGGATGGCGCTAAAAGAGGTACTTTATTCTCGAGTTTTGAGCTATGATTTTCCGTAACTCTCTTTATATGAATTGTAAAGTGTCTGATCGAACGTGTTCGGGAAACCACGAGAGACATTAGTTTCGCACTTCTACGTGTCTAAGGGATCATGGAATGAGTTGCCTTCCAATATTGCGAGATTTATGTAGCACATTTGGTGCGAGATTTCGTTGTCAAGTGATCTCGGTATACGAATTTACATTATATATGCAGGTTATTTTACTATCAACTTTTGAAAATTTGATATACAATTTTCCCCATATACCTACTTACCTAATAAAATTATTTATTATAATGTCAATCTTGCCTGGACAAAATATGTTGCCTATAATGACAAAATGACGCCATAAATATTGTTAAACATAAGCTGTCGAATCGATTTCGTGACCGAATAACTTTGGCAATATCGGAAATATTGGCAAGTAGTGCATTCAGCTGTTGTCCTTTCAAAGTAGAGCGGGAGTTTCAGTGGATAAAGAGAGCTTGAATCGTGCAAAAGACGTACTTATTCTATTGCTAGACATTTAGTAAATCCTGTGCGCCGCTCAAAACAAATTGTATATCTCCATTGTAAATTGTTGTTAGGTATTTGCTATTCGCAAGAACTATAATTTATATATAAGCTTTTATTTATTCCATTGCTTATGTAGCTTCCATTAAATCTAAATTAAACGTGAATGCTACGTAATAATTGCTTTGAATAACTTGCTTTAAGCTAAGAATTGTTTAAAAATGGAGTGAATTAAATGAGATCATTGCCGAAATTGTTTCTGTGCCTCCCTTGGGTAATGTTTAATTCATTTCCACCTCCCTATGACGTCCGTTTCTATCCAAAACGGGCTTAAATTGATTTTGAATTGACTTTTTGTCTTCTGGTTTACGGTAAGGTTTTACGTTTTGTATACACACTTCCATCTAAAAAGGACTCCACAAACAATGTTAATAAAAGCCAAACAGCCCCTACTTACCTGCCGTTTGCTTTATATGGAACGACAACACACCTGATCTCTGGAGGGTCCACTAAGCCCGCTTGTTAAACAAATGCGTAACTAACATTTACCATGTGGATACTGTAAGGAACTTGAACATAAAGTGACATTGAAATGTTTGTGTTGCGTTTCATTGCATTTTTAATAAATTTTTGCTAGAATGTTTAATTTAGGCCTTTAATTATAAAAAAAATCCAATGTTGGGTACACCCATCCAGGCATCTGTCCAATGTAATTATGTTTACTCGTATTAGTGAACAGTTTAAGAGAGATAGTGTTGCGTATATTATAAACATGTTACAGAACGATTTTCCAGTTCTGAGACTTCTGAGTTACTCCTATCGACTCTAATAAAAAGCTGATAAATATTTTTATTAAGCCATTATTCTCCACGATGACCAAACAAAGGCTAACGATAATAATATGTAAGTAACGAAGGTTTACAAAAAGGTGTAAAACTCTCGATGGATTGATAGTTAATAGTACCAAGTTATTGATTGCCATTAAATACTATCTACATTACTGCACAACTGCCAACTGTTACATTTAACAGGAAAACAGGTAAATCTACGGTAAACAACATACGGTAAATGCTCACGTGTCTGTCATATAATTTTGTTTTAACCTTTTATAGCAAACCGTCGCGTCGTGATCAAAACACCGTAATCGCAACTTCTTTGTTAAGACTCCGGCTAAAAATTCGTACACCGTTTATTATAGATATCCGTTTTGTTACAGAGAACACATTTACGGTGGTGGTTGAGAAAGACGTCCGAGGGCTTGGAATGTCGGTCTGCGGTGGTGGAAACCTTGTCCGGATTCGAAGACTGTACCCCCCGCAGCCGGCGTGGCGGTCCGGCATGCTAGCACCGCGAGATCTGATCCTGTCGGCAAACGGCGTGCCATTAACGGGCCTCAGTACTTACGTGAGTTTTAGAAACATTGTTATGGCAATGATAAAATTAAATAAATTACATACCCCTCTCATAACCCACCGTTTAGCATGTCTTGTAGCAAGTAGGTACTTGTGTTTCGGTTGGGCAGGGGTGTTGCCGGACACACTATATTTGAGGCGACCATCTTAGACTTCATGAGTATTCATGAGCAGCAACGCCCCCACGTATGATCTCAGATAGGACGACTCTACTATTTGAGGTTGGACGTGGTGTCTATGAGTTGTAGTGACTACTTAACATCAGGTGACCTGAATGCTGGTTTGGTAATCATAAACGGTAAAAAAAATTGTGGTATTAAATTAATTAAATAGTTACTATAGAGTTACTTGAGTTTTTGACGTGGAAGACATTTTTCCTGTTACACCGTAAGATAGTTGGTACCTTGGGTAGAAAGGTACTAGGTATATTTAAATAGTACTTGGTTGAAGTGTTCAGTGACCACTTAATATTAGAGACATTGCTATAATAATATTACAAATAAGGAATAAGAATTCTTTACTCGTTATGTGTACACTGTACAGTCTGTACATTTGCCACTTACCTACAAACATTCTTAAAATAATACGAAAAGAATTGTGGTATGTTTACAACCGCTAAAATGCAGTGAGAAAATAAATGTTGAGCAGGTTTAAAAATTGTAAAATGTAGCTTCTAGTAAAACACTTCTGCCATACCAAGTGCTCAGTAGGTAATAAGTGTAAAAACTTTTATGAAATCGCCAACACGGCTTGCTACGATTGCCCGCAAAACGCATTAAACTGTGAAATGTCCCCGCCAAGTTATATATAATACTGTTCCCGTCGTATTCTTGCTCGGTTTTGCCACGTTATGTGTATTCGGTAAACAACTTGAGTTCTCATTTATACTGTTCATTGCTCTTCTTTTTATGATGAATCTTTTTCGCACTAGCTGTAGAACTCGTAATAGCATTAATATTACATAACTAGCTGGTGCCCGCGACTTCGTCTGCGCAGGATT
>DWQL01001867.1:0-10661 GCA_018231265.1 Noctuana haematospila
TACAATCCCACGAGTGGGCACGGGTCTCCTCTCTTATATAAGAAGGATTTAGGAAATAATCCACCACGCTGGCAATGTATGTTCACGAAGTATAGTGTGTGTGTGTTCACTTGTTTCTTCGTATCCACTAAACGGATGAACCGATCAGGATGCCAATTAATCCGTCGTCAAATTCTTCATAGTAGCGCAAATGTCACTGAATAAGTTACAATGTTATTGATAAACTTCTTTTTATTTAAATCATTATACCTCTATAGATTGATTGAAATCTATGTCTATAGGTATAAATTGTTAGTTAAAATGATTTCAGATAACTTTAACTATAAATATTATATTCTTACCGTTCTCCATTGTATTGTGTGCTGGTGCAGTAGACCCAGTAATCGAAGCTTGTAGGACACGAGTGGCTGCTCTACTCGTAGCAGCAAACAGGCTATTGTTTGCAATTCGGCGCCAGTCGCCATTAATTTGCGGTGAAACCGACACCTGCTATTTGCCTAGACGCTTCCGGTTGATGTTCAATGCCGATCGATTTGTCTATTGAAACATTTACGTTACTATTGTCAGTTACGAGTACCACAGTAGTAAACAATTAAACAAGTTTTGTAGACTATTACCCCAACTATACTGTGCACTATAAAACATAAAATAAAATAAAGGAAATCATTTAATATAATAATATGGATAGTAGCTACATACTTACCATTATTCCGAAAGTCCAAATTAGTTAAATCAGGAAGTCTTTCCTGGAACAAGAAATTAATAATTTACTTTATAACATAAATTACTAGTAGACATAGAAAAATGGTGAAACCCAGATTACCTCAGTTAATCCCGGATCGGGTTAAGTGCGCAACCGCTCGATGATCCGCGGTTGTTGACGGAGCGCTTCACTCCCCTCGACTCATCTCGCTCGCGACTCGCGGCTAACACTTCATTGCCGTAAGGGCCCGCTTGTTAATCCAAACACTTTTAACTGCCACCTTTTAAGGCGTTCGGAAATTGTATCAAAATATTTTGTAATGCTCAAGTCAATTACGTTAGCCCGTGGTTATTTAAGAAAAATAAAGACAAAAACTGTAAAATTCACTGTATATTTGAAGAGGTGTATTTTCTGAGTTTACTTCCGGAAGTGCACAATGTTTAGTGTAATTTTTTTGAGTTTCAACCTAATTGAACATCCTTCATACACAGAAACCTCGTATGGGACGATTGTGTGGAATCCTTTCTTAACGAACAGTTTGCGTTGTTGGGAAATAACTACGTCTTCTAAAATGTGCTAGAGGAATTGCAGCCAAACAACTACAACTAAACCCACTTCATCATAGCTCAGTAATTGTAAAGTTGTTACAAAATCCACACGTACACCGAGTTGAAAGTTGTGCCAACTTAGCACAGTTTCTTTCGGAATTTCCCGAACGAGTTTCACTCGCGGCCAAACTTTGACAACAACTAGATGTGATTTATTTTGCTGCCAGTTAACTGAACACAACCTTGTAACACTTGTATTTTTATACGTTTTGCTCGCAATCAAGTATCTAACTACTATCATTTATCTTATAAAATGATAGTAGTTTTCTTATAAGAATGGATTAGCAAACAATTTACCTGTTTACTAAACAACACCAGATGGACCTACATCCGGTTACCTGTGGTTGTTAACTGTTAGTCGGTGTGGTCTAATAATCGTATTGTTTGTAGTGCCTTATATTTACATAGAAGGGAGAAATATAGTCCGATTTAAATTTTTTGGCAATACAGATCAATTCTCGTTCTAAAATACACGGCAGTGAGCCAATTGACGACCAGCGAAATGACGATATCCTTTAACTATTCCATAATGTGTACTAGCGCAAGCCGCAGGACACATTGTTCTTCAATTCACGGACGTAATGGTACGTCCAGTAATGCCATACCACGTCCGATGACGCAATATTGCGCGATAAACAACACACCGCATTCGCTATTTGTTACACGTCACTTATTCCAATGAAATTTTATGATTGAGCCGTTCACGATCGCGGTTCCAATTGCATATTTTGACATGTTTACGTTCGAAGCAGTCAATAGAAATTATTGCCTCGTGGCTGCGATCAACGCTGCGGTCTGCCGGCGCTGCTGTAATGTAAATGCCATATTATTAAACAGATTTTGATTATCAAACACAATAGCTGTAAAACGGTCATGTTATGATTTACATACATCAGTTTCATTACATATTTGGTGTGTGAATTCGTTAATTTGTGATTTTACTAGCCTTTGTAATAAGTATGTATATTTGTTGTAGGTAATAATTTAAAAAGATCTTTAAAAAGATAGCGTGTAGGCGTACTGCTATCACAGTCAGGGCTGTCTGTGACTATTTCATGATATTAAAGTAATCCATTAGGTTTAAAGATCATATCGTTTTTATACGTCCAATAGTATCAGTGGATATTTTTTTTAATTTTCTGACTGGTAAAACGACCTTTCAACTACATTATTTTGGAAAAAAAAAGGAAAATCTATTTCCTGTGTTATTGGCTGCAGAGTTGTAGAGTTTAGCGTATGAGACGCATTTGTGACCAATGCATCTATCATGATAAAGCCAAAAGGTGATTATTCATTTTCGACGTCAAGTTCCGAAAAATGTAGCTCCGCAAACACATAAAAATTATGAGGAAAGCGCGCATGAAAATGTGCCACTAGCGGTCACCCATCCTAGATCTGTGACCGCGCCCGAGATTGCTTAATTTGTGAGATCGGGTGCGAGTCGAATTATTAAATACTACCGGAAAGGTTACGCTATAGACAGGTTAAGCTATTATAAATAGTGCCGAACTAATGTTTTCTGTGTTTGTTCGTAGGAGGAGCTCCGGGACAACCTAACAGTGAGCGTGATGAGCTTCGTCCCCACGCTGGACGACGACGGGAAGCCGATCACCTGCCGCGCCGAGAACCCTAATGTGACTGCGCTCTTTATGGAAACCTCCTGGACGATCAATGTAGTTTGTGAGTATCTCCCTTATCCTATTTTCAACAGACTTCAATAGTTTTAGTTAATTTTGTCGTTTTATTCGGTTTGTCAATGTCTTCTGCAGTTTATCTTCTATATCTATACAATAAAATACTGTGTCGTCAATGATTGACTGACTGACGGATCTACGCACAGCCTAAACTTCTGATCGTAGAGACCTGAAACTTGGAGGGTGTGTTCCTTGTATGACGTAAGCAACCTGAAAGGATTTTCCGAAATTCTACACCTAAAGGGGTGAAAAACAGGGACAAATTTTGTAAGGGACAACGTTTTTCCTTGGTCTAATGAATTATGAAATCAACACGCAAATTATGAATCAACTTAAGCTAATAGGTACTACTCGTATATAAGCACTGTTCCACCAACGATGTACGAAATGAGATATTCCTATCGCCAGATCCGCCGGTAGTGAGACTACGGCTCGGCAGTTCGTTGGCAGCGGGTGATATCAAGGAAGGTGATGACGTGTACTTCGAGTGCCACGTGCGCGCCAACCCGCCTGCTAGGAAACTGTCTTGGTTACACGATGTGAGTATTATATCTTTAGAAACTGTTTTAATATCTAGCGACGTGTAACTTAAGCTTAATAACTAACACTCACATTGACTGCCCAACACCCAGTATTCCCTCGGTCATTAGTGCCACGAAGACGAAGACACTTTACCCATACCCATTCTTTGAACGGCGCACCGGCATGGTATCTACTACAGTACACGGGTCGTTATAGTTTTACTAGTATGAATCTAAACTTAAAGTCCTAACAGAGACAATAGCAAACTCGTCCGCATTAAATTACAAAGAAGACCCATTAATAAGATTTACATTCGCCTACATTGTATACGGTTCAAAAGGGATGAATGTGCAGTGCTAGACACATTCAGCGTTGCGGCCCGGAAAGCCTGTAAAAAGCAGCAAACAACGCTGGATGCACGCAATGCAATTGCTCTCATGTTCTTTATGAACGCTAGCCGCGGCCGAACAAGGTGTACGGCGAATGCCTCCTAGAGGATTGAATTACGTCGACAAAAGATTAACAGTAACCGGAACGTAATCCGACATCGACGCGGCAACAATAGCGGACAGCAGGGCCGACGGGGAAGTCGGGCTATAAAGTAATAGACGACAGCGTACGGTCCGATAATCGCTTTGTACAGTGTCGCTCGTGTTTTAATCAGCAATGTAGAGAGCGGTGTATGTTTTTATTTTTGTTTCGCTTCACCCTTTCAGGGGCAATCAGTCGCGCGTTGTTACACGGATCGCGACACGCGTCACCGCGCGCCGCTCCCCGCCTGTTTATTTTTTCGCCATAGTTCCCGCGGCGCGCTCGCCTCGACGGCTCGGCCCACTCGCGCACCAAGTGTAGCGCTACTCGTATGTTGTGGTTGTGACGTTGTGAGGGAGCCGCGACTGCAGTCAAGCGGTGAAGTCGCGTGGGCGCATCGCTGGGGGCTCGCTTCCTTTTTTTGGACTGCACGTTGCCTTGCTAGGCACCTACTAGTTTGCTTTGATGAAATTTTTCTTAGTTTTACTGTTCGTGCTAGTTACCGTTTCCGGGTGCTAGATCAAATATATGTAGAGGTTCCAAAGATTATCCTACACTACCTAACAAACTCACAAAATTCGAGCTCTCTGAAGATTAAGATTGAGCAAATTAAACGACTAATGTAAATTAGTTAGTTGAAGATACTCGTACTTTTTATGATTAAGCAAACTAATGCCGGCCAGACATAGTTGCTAATTACGCTCATATGAATATGTACTTAACCATGCTAATAGCGGGCAGGTACGACACCCAAATAAATATATTTTATTTCCAAAACTCACGATATCACTCTGAATATTTATATTTACGGCAATACACAACTCTTAAAAGTATACGTATGTTTATTTGCTTAACTTGTTGCGATTAAAGCTACAAAATATCAATACATACTATATACAATATATACTAAGTAGGTACTTGATGCAAAAAGAAAGTTGATTCAAATTCACTTCTGAATCAAAATACAATAATTCCATCAGCATTTCTTATTCTTTAATCAATGACACACATAGGCACCTATCGCAGCCATTATTTGTGTATATCGCTTGCACTTCACAAATATAATCTTCAAGTGAAACATGCATGGAATTGAAGCAAGCTTAAACGATGATTTGTAAAGAGCACACCGCTATGGGCCGCGCTCTTTCGTCGCAGTTTTGTGCGAGGCGAGTGTGTCATTATGTCATCTCATTCTGCTCCCGGCTGCAATAATTAATAACAGCACAATTGAAAATACAGCAGTTGTCAACAGAGCTGTGCTCGCTGGAAATAGACTGAAAATAATTATGTTTCGTTCTCATTAACGTTGCTGAAATTATTTAGAAAATGAGATACTTAGAAGAACTTTTTTGTCCTTTAATTACATACTGAGTTTCTTTGCTGACTCTTTACTCACCTTTTTTTTATTTATTATGTTCACACACAGATTAAATCTATTAAGAAGTGAAGCTTATACGAATAAATATAATTATAACTCACGTTACGAAAACATACGGGTTCAAAATGTCGCGCACGTCAGCAAATTGAAGACTTATATAGTTTTCTCATAAATGCCGTTATCAGAACTGGACCAAATTGAAATGGAACCAAACGGGAAGCATCAGCTTTCAAATATAAAAGAACCATTCAAATTGGTTCACTCAGACGAAAGTTACGAGTATGAGGTAACAAACATGAAAAAAATACAGTCGAATTGAGAACCTCCTCCTTTTTTTGAAGTCGGTTGTAAATAATGAATATCCAAAAACAGTCAAAAACCAAGCTTAAGCTTGGTAGCGAGCGTGCAATCAAAAATTCGAACGTAGATGTAGAATATCAAAAACGTGAACAACAAGAAAGATGCTCGTACCTACATGCACGACGCGCGTGCAGTGTTTGGTGATCGCAATATTTATAGTGGCCACGTGTTCAAACACCGCCATGTTTGTGCGGAACCAGAACGCGTCACATACACCACTTTTTCCGATTTTCGACATGTCGCCATAACGTTTTTATATTTTAACTGCAAGCCATTTTATGTTACATTGCTTATGTGCAGATTGGAGTTTATGTCTAATCGGATATGCAGATCTTAATAATTCCTATATGTTTTGGTCTCATGAAAATTCTCTATAGTTAACGTTCGGAGTAGATTCGAAAATAATAAAGATGATGGTCGTATGAAGAAAGAAAAATAATGAGAAAATATTGTAAAGTAAAGATCAAGATAGCCTGAAAAGCACGGCAAATTATACTACTCGCAATTTCAATGTTCATTCCGAGGTTTTCGTCGTTTAGGAATAGGAGTAATAATCATTTGGGAACAGTAGCATGCATTATACTTAAGTAGAAGTAGCGGTGCAATTTTAACTCGGACAAGGGTTCAATCTCGTTTAAGCTTGGTAGATTTGGTCCCTGGTCTACATGATACTTATTTCCTAACATAGAAAACGTGACTGCTACCGATGGCTAAGGATTTGCTGCTCTGTTATGATTTTTATTCTAACAGAAGCACTCACCTATCAAAACAATTCTCTTTTTATCTTCGGTGCTGTGAAAAAATAGTATTGTGTCGTATGTGGCATCAAAATACACCGAAGAAGTTACATCAAAATATTGCATACCATTCAATGAATGTAGGTCGACCGCGAGATCTGAGCAAAAATTACAGTATTTCTTAAATTAATTAATCATAGGTACATACTAATAATCTTTATGAACTGGATTTTGTAAAAAATATTGGACCAGCTCGTTACAGATATAAAATAATTATAGAATGTAACTCTTTTTTAAATTAATTACGTGAATGAACTTTATCGTTCAATTAAATGTCTTACAATATTAAGAATCAGTCTGGCTGCTTTATGAACCATTTATTAACTTTTGAGTACTTTCTTAGTGATCAAGAGAATTAAATCAGTGCGATAAAATTAGGAAATCACGTTACGATGCAAAAGGGTATTAAAGCCACCATGTCTGTCACAAACCATTCGTCTGTGTATGATGCAATGCGGTTTCAGCGAGTATATTCCCTCCGTCGTCGTATCACGTCGGCGATTTCTCTCGTCGTTTTTGCGCGGGACGTTTAAACGCGTCCATTTGTTCGGCTCGCGACGACACGCCTCATTGTTTTACGTGTGATTGTTTTTGAAAAATGACGCCGCGTCGCGCGATACGCTCCGATTAAACCGCTGAAATTTACTGCGGCCATTCGCAGGGGCCCGCGGACTTTTGCGTGAATAATTTTATTATTATCGGTGAAAGCGGGTGGGAATTATATGCTTATATTTAGAGACATGGCTGAAATGTCGAGGCCGTTACGTCATCAGGTACAGATTGAGAGTCAGAGGTAGATTCATGCTATAATATTATTTGTGTATAACAGAACTATCATATTTCAATTTAACTTTAACGTCCATACGCACTTTATATATCTTGTAATCATAAATTTTACGCAGTTACATTTTGATTTTTGTCTTTGGTTCACGTAATTAACGAAATAAACTGATTTGTTGCGTTTATTTCCCATGTCAAGTTTATTTCAATTGAAATATATAGTAAACTTATTTCCAGAAGCTGTTTTTTGTCATTTCGTAATGGGCGGGTAATTGCCGCGCGGGAGCGACGCGGCGACGGTCACCTCGCAAAAGGTTCACTTAAAAGCTTTCTCGGCGGGCTCACACCACTCCAAATTTTTCATTATTAATGCTGATATTATCCGACATGTTAAAATTCCATTTCACGCGGGAAACGTACATTCATCATGTTCAAATGAGGCTGTTTGTGGAACGAGTGAAGACAAACGTTGCGCTAATTAAGTGTAATCGTTTAATGGACAGTTCTACGATAAGTATTTGTAATTTGAAAATATTGAGAATCATAAAACGGTTACGGTTCGACGTTAAATTTTAGATTCGAGGTGATAAAAAAACGCATACAATTAGTCTTCCCGCCAAATATCTTGTTAAAAAGATTTAGACGCAAAATGATATGATATGATGTTTCGTGTGAAAGTTAATATTTAAAATGACACACCAGTCATAGCCACGATGCGGCGGCGTACGGAGAGAACGCGAGCCTCGCCACTGACACGACGATGAATTGGAATATTCAGGGCACATACGGAGAAACGTCAAGAATTTTTGAAAACGTTCCTTCACATAAAAAAATTCTATGATATATAAAATAGTAATATCATTCCATCCTCGTAAGGTCTTTAGGTATAGAATTACATAGATTTTCTACATTCGCGAAAATATCACATGTGTATTTCTAGAGTATCCAAAGAGTGTAGTAGTTAAGCAGTGCTTAGTCCGTGCACCGCGCACGCCGCTTCGTTGAGTCGCGTTTCAATTGCTGGTAGCGGCTAAACCATTAAGGGGCTCCTACCCTACTCGTACTTTGTGGTGTTCGCATATCTATGACAAATATTGATGTGTAAGTTTCACCATATTTTCAACCAAGTTTTCTTGCAATTTTATATTGTTTTTTGATGAAAACAAAATTATGTAATATTTGTCTCTCCCCTCTGCCAAGTGAGATTGGGTGAGATTGGGTTCGACTCCACCACATACAAAACAAATTTAACCCTCCTTTTTGCTTATCCGTAGTCAGTCGGGTAAAAAGAAACATAATCAAACAACACAATCAAACTATTTCGTTCTGAATGCACAGCTGCGAGCGGACTGCATAACGAAGCCTCGTTTGCGCACTCTCGGGACCACGCTCGTCGCTCACATAATTTCGTTCAATTTTCACCGCCCTTTAAATTAGTTACATTTAACCCGGAACCGTTCCGTGCTTCGGAGGTCACGTTAAGCCGTCGGTCGCGATTGTTATCGATAGATAACAGTCGTTAAACCTGGTCCGAGGCCCTTTGGGCGCTTTAACAACGTCCGACACGAGTTGGCCACTAATCCGTATCTCCACCAATCCGCATTGGAGCAGCGTGGTGGAGTATGCTCCAGGCCTTCCCCGGTTGTAGGGAGAGAACCGTGCCCAGCAGTGGGACATAAAAAGGGTTGAAGGCAGAAGGCAAAAGTATCGTGAGGTGGTGTACTGCAAATGTTGATTTATAGTTGAGGTATATTTTTGTCAAATAGAAAAATCGATTGCAATTGAATTGACCGCGAAACATCAAGCGTTCTGCACACTCATTTAATATAAAAAATACAAGAACACAAAATGCCGGCTCGAGCAAGTTTTCTAAATCTTTCCCTTTGTTTCTCACATACGGCTCCGTCAATTCCGTTTAACTTACCCCTGTCTATTGGGATTGACGCTATCAAATTACGCGGGCTCCCCTAATGGTATAGTGATATGTTTAGACCTTTCATCCATTAATTGATCTGGACGGAAAATAACGAACACGAATTTTTTTCCTTTCCAGTGTACAGTACTTATACAAAGGCAACGAAAAAATTTCCCTTGTGTCTTGTGAAAACTGTAATTTCATGAAAAAATCTTCATTAATGTATTTTTTATATTTCTTCTTATAAATCATGTTAATTATTAAATAAATTTTAAAAAATTGTCTATCTTGTTATCTTGTCTATGTTGTCTACTATTAGTGATCAAACTTTATAACTCACCCGCACTTAATAAAACCATATCCGTTACAGGAAGTGGGCATATCCAGTATAAAGTAACGAGATAACATGACCGTCCAATCCCCAATGACAAGGGTTGGCTGGGTAAATGTAGTTATGGGATTTTGCTATACTATATCATATTAAAGGTAAAGGTAGACCCCATAACAATCATGGTGACGGGGAAGGAACTGTCAAGAGGAGGCATCGTTAAAATGTTTGGAGAAAGTGTTTGATGTTACGTAATAAAGGGGTTAAATTCTGGGAGTAATAGCGGTTTGACGACCGGTGTGACAGGTACCAAGCTGGTTGGCCATTCGTAGGGTCCTGGGTTCGATTCCCGGCGGGGCAGATGATGAATTAAGATAGAAATCTTAATTTATCATGTAAAGGAGATATGTTTCATGTACCTACATGTGTTTTATGTTGTGTAATAGTCTTTGTGTGTGAATCCTATTGTGGGGTTATGAGTGTGAAACGTTTCTTTTTACTATCTAGGATTTAAACCGGCTTCCGCTCCCGGAAAGGTACTGTCGAGAAAACGGAAAATTTTAATGATAGACTGATAAAGAAAATTAAAAGGCACCCTAATACTTTTTACAGGCGTGACCTGCCTTGAAAATTTAAGCCATTAAATAGATAAATTGATCAAAATGTTACATATAATAATATATCCAACAGTGGACCTCAAATGGCTGATGGATGGATGGATGGATGGATGGATGGTGTGCATGTGAATTTTCTTTTTGCTATTTTCTTAAAAAAATATATTAATAACTTCATAGCCAAAACTCGTTACATTTGTCACGAGCCATACGAAGTGTCTTGAATCGAGTCAACCATTATTTCCTTTGTGATACCAAAGCCTCCAAACTAAGGCTGCATAACAGTAGAAGCGAATAAATGAAATTATATTAATGACTCCATTTAATTACTTGACATTTCCCTTTCGTTATCTGTGACAGAAATGCACGACCTGTAGCGAAGAGCTGCTAAAAACAAAGATAGAATAAAATGGGTAAATAACATGACCACT
>DWQL01001868.1:0-10657 GCA_018231265.1 Noctuana haematospila
CACGAACTTATCTTAACACTGTTAACACCGAATCTTAACATTGTTCATTAGACTGTATCATTAGGTAAGGAAAATCAATGACAATTTTATTTGTACAAATTTAATATGGGCATTTAAGATGTTACAGGGCTGTTTAAAAATTTCGCCATAATATTATAATATTTTGAGAAATCTTCTTATTAAATTGCGACTCAAACACCAATTATTGCCCATTAATATTAGAATGAATGAGTACGAGTTTATTTCAAGAAACAAAATGATATTGTTAAATATTGACACATTATTCTGCGTGGATGTTAAGGATTCCTTCTTTTATTACATCAACATAATGTTTGGCCCTGTTGATACGCATTACTTTAGGGTGGTGACCTTAACTCGCCCCAGCATTGTAAAAGTATCTCCCCTCTCGGTGATCATGATTGCAGAATTTGCTATGCATTTTAGTATCAACATGATACGAGAAAATGAAACAGGGTACTGCACTGTCGAAATCTGATACATTTGCTCAAGTGTTTAAATATAGTACCCACATGTATTGTGTAGGGTCGTGGAATCATACATTTTTCCGACTTAATAAATAAACACTGTCATAAAATACGTTTATGACAATGTATATGTAATATACTGCGTTTTTTTAGGGAAGTTAAGCCCACGACTTGATCATGAAATGAAATATTTTGTAGTCTATTGAACTGACTGCAGCGAAGCCTAAAAGAAGGAAACTTATTGTAAGTATATTATTTGAATATATTACTGACAGATTCTCTTTTTAAATTCTTTTAAAATACCTGCGAATAAACAAAAAGTTGTATACATCTAGGTAGTAGATTATAGGAGATACTCGTACGCCTGTCATGCAGACTGTTTCAGCAAAGTTAGTTGGAGCGCGCACTCGTCGAACTGAGCACGGAATTTGTCGACTTAAAACCAATTTCACTCTAACTTCCCTAACAACTTATAATAGAGTAACTTTGCAGATTAATCTATTTTTGGTTTACACCTCAAGTATCTAAGCAACAGAGCTTATACAAATATACATATACGTTAATGTACAAAGATAAGTCCGCTCAAAGATAAATAAAACTAAAATATCTATATATAGGTATTAATTATTGGTAAGCTACCAATGTATCTATGTCATTGTGAACCTATGTCGTAGACTAAGTAAAAAAGCGTATGTGTCATCAACTTGTCTTTTGAGCTTTTGCAAATTTCTACTTTACTTGCGTTTGCAGGTAGCTGTCAACATGGTAATGGATCTAGCCATTATTAAGTTTTACCTATCAGTTTGATCAGTATTGGTTCAATATATATTATCGAATTTTCGCAAAGTGTTTGTCAAAAGCACCAATTGATATGCAATTTGGCATGTCGATACGGTGTTCAAAGCAGATTTAAAACGATTGACATCCATTCAAGTTAATCGGCATAGATATCGCAGTTCATTCATGCGTCGCCTCTATGTTACGAATGAGTTTAATAAGTGCAGTTTTTTTGTATTATTTATTACCGTATTAAAAATTAGACAAAGAATTTGTATGCACAATAGCATTCGGGGCATTGTGCTAAGTTACTGTGCTGGCGTATCGCCAAATGAAATGCATACGTTATTTACTAAACTCCAATATTTGATACGAGAAATTTTGTCTCCTAAATGAACGCGTTTCATAATTTTCCTCTTCGTAAAAACGGTGTACCAGTTTGAGTGGCTTGTGTCAGTAAACTTTTACAAGAGACTCTTATACTGATAAGCTGTAATTGCTTTTCTTTCTGTTTCTTAAAAAATCAACCCTCAAACCTTCCTTTTTTCTATTTAAAACCCCTGTAATATTATTTTACTTTCTCAAAACAAAAGTTTAATTACTGTCCCACTTAAGACGCGACGTAACGTTATGTTCTAATTATTGTACCGACAATAAAAATACGCAAACGAGTGTATTATAACAATTAGACACTCCTCCCTGATCGTTAAAACGGAAATTTAAATGGAATTTTTATGTCCAGCAATTAAGGATAACGTTGGCGTACTAGACATTTTTGTAATTACAAAAATAAGATTCTTGAAATGTAGCGTGAAAAAGAATTAGACGAAGTTAGCGGAAAATACCTTGGACGCTACAGCTGACAGACGGGATAAGTAAGAAACGTGGAAATTTATTATTTAATTAATTTTGCTGAGAACAATTCAACTGAGAGAATATTTAGGTACGTATTTGAATTAGGCGCGGAAATTCTTAAGTTTCATTAGCTAAAAATCCACCGAGTCAAAATATTGACGTTCAAATGTATCCGTAGCTATTCTCACACAACTAAACGAAGTCACATAATATACATCTCATTTTGATTTAAATTGTGAAACATGGTGAATTAAAACACTTTAAATATATGTAGCTAACTTTTTTTTTTTCATTACATTTTCAAGCTAAGATAGATCTTAGGTGAAGAATATTTCAAAAGTTCACACAGTCTGCAAACGCCTTATCACTTTTGTAGAGTTTTCAGACTGCATAAATCATAGCTCAAAATCAGCACATACGGGTAGAACATATACGTGGAGGAGGAGGCGTGTTGGAAGATGGAGGACGGTGCGCTCAGGGGAGCAGCGGATTTATCGCCCCGCGCTGACGAGCCGCGCCCGCGCCTCGCTGATTTATACCGCGCAATCTCGCAAAACTTACTTCACATTTAAATTTCCAAACTGTCTAAGCTGCTCTTAACGTCGACCATATTATCTCATTCGATCGCCTATAAATTTTATGAGCTGACTCGCCTTTGTCGCGCTGTAACGTCGATTCGGATTAATAGTCCGATGGGACTGTGCATGCGCTTCTTGTTTTTATGGAACTCTCCGTGATTAAACGCATCGCTCTATGAAGGAGCCGGCATTTGTCGGCGCATAGTGTTTTGTGAAAACATTATGGAAAGCACCAGGGGGTGTACATAAACCCACATTTAAAGGTTTTTATTGCATTCTCTTACGTTTTATCATTAACATCAAAGTAGAACAATTTCTACCCGACGATTAGATTAAGTTGTAGGTATAACATGATTTAGATACAATAAAGTCTTCTTTCGCCTTTACATTAGTTATTGTTTCTCTTATATTTTAATACCGAGTAAGTAACTTTACATGAAATTTCAATCTAAAATCAAACAGAAGAAAGTGAAAAGTATCTACTTTATAGAATTCATTTTTAATTTTAATACCATGCATATAAAATTTCAGCGCAAGTGAATATAACAAACTAGGACTTGATGTAGTTTCCCTGTCACCGGACCGGTACGTCTACTAACAGTATCTCCTTTGGGATTTACGAAATGAGCAAATCCACGGCGCCTGTTATGAATATATAATCTAAATTTGGAATTCTCAGTGTGCGAGACTGATGTTTGTTGGCGCAACTGTCGAGCAAACATTTGCTTTGGTACCACAAAACTTTGTCGCTCAAACCGTCGTGTCGCCCGTCGCACATTCCTCGCGATAACACCCACTTTGATTAAATCTTCGCTACAATCTTGGTACGGAGACCATCGTAACCCCTCTCATAATTTAGTTAGAAACTTTTTAATTAGCTTTATATTTGTGTTTACAGATTGAGACTTCGCTCCCGAGTTTATCATCAAGATGTCTGTGGTCGACAAGTTCTATATTAATAATGTCATTACCGTTTCGGAGAATGTCAAATAGGAGTCAGTTTGTTTAATTGCTTCAAGATCTTCAGGGGAGTTCTCGTAACAGCAGTAAGCATTAATTGATTAATTATTAGAGCATAAGTATACACGCATCCTGTGAAAGCAGAAAGTTTAACACTATCAGAGCTTATTCAAAAATGTACATTTTACGCATCAAACAATAGAGCCAATTGAGATATTTGCGTGTAAGGTTATTTTAACTAGACCGTTTTAGCTTGCAAACACAGAGAGCATTTAGGCGAATAGGTATTTTGTGTGCGGTTGACTATCCCGTGTGGTTGCCGTTGTTCGAGTTGGCTACATGACTTGAATTTGATCAGTCCAAACTAAATTTTATCGGTCGACAAATATACCAGTACCTGCCCGCTTGTTACAGACGTAAGTAAATGTGATTTAAGACGCCCAACACAAATATTGGAATACGTCTTGTTGGTCGGACGAACATCTAATTAGATAGAAAGGTAGGCTTGGGCTACATGCAAACTGAATGCCAATAGATCTTATTGGACGTTGCGTTGCTTCTGGCTTTCTTGCAACATATGGGTTAAGATTCAAATGTGAAATTTAGTATTTATAACTTTTTTACTTGCATGATGTATGTCATTGCATGTACATTAGAAGCTGACAGATTTTATTATTTACTTATATTTTTCCTATATATTTTCATGTGTAAAAAAAATAATATTCTTTATAATGAATATATCAAATCCGTATTTCCGTTTGAAATGTGAGTTATAAATCAATACAGTAAATAAAACTTTGAATCCTATGGTTGAGTGACAATTTTGCCCGTAGGTACAACACACGCCAGCGTGTCACAAACTGAATCACCGTAAATGAAATTTGTCATGTACACTATTTGCATCAGGCCAAGTTAATCAAGGTCTTTCAAGAGACTTGGAGCATGAGGGTATCAGTCGCAATGTTGTTTCATGCACGGACGCGTGTGTTTGCCCGGCGCGCATCACTGGGCCGCCATCGCCGCCGTGGGACTCTGCCACCGACAATAACGACAGATGTATGACATAATTAACATTGAGGTTAAACGATCACAGCAGGATTTGTTAAAACCCCTAATGTGCAGTTTCTAATTCCCGTTTTACAACCATAATAAATTTTGTCGATATTAATGAGACTAGCTAGTAAATTTTCAGAAAATAACAGCTTATTTGTATCCATCCATCCATCAGCCTTTGGAGATCCACTGTTGAACATAGGCCTCCTCTAAGTGGCGACACTCCGTTCGGTCCTGTGCTTATTTGTATAGGTTTGTCTAATCTATATCTATGTCTGATGTATGTCTGTCTGTCTCAAAAACTACTTTAAAGATTTTCACGAATGGACAAAGTGATTCATGAGGAAATTTTAGGTGTAGGTATAATTAATTCATTAAACATAAGAATAATTAAACATTTCTGTAATATTTATGTAGTGAGTGTAATAAATAAAAATTCAAGTTAATTTGATTCTTTGTGTACATCGCATAAAATAACTCGTGGAAAAATCAGTGAATCTCGTACGCCGTCCCCGGAATAAGTATTGGATGAAATTAATCGAAGTCCGGATTACGGCAGCCACCGGGCTTTAATCTACTCGAATGGTATCAGGGCGTGGACTTGTTATCTGTTTAATGTCTGGTAAACAACGGGATCAAGGGATAAGGAACGTCCTTTCATGCGGCACTGGCCCTCCGGCGGCTGGATTAGAGGCGCCTTCTGAGGAAGATTGCTGCTCGCGTGCACACATGAACATAATTATTTCTATATTCACGGTACACGAAACTTATAATTCACAATGGACATAAATAATGCCAAGTACAGAATTTCCTTGTTTTTTCTTGTGAAGCAAAACTCTCAGAAAAGAAAAGGATCGCTAAATTGTTGTTGCCACTTATAATTTGGAGAAATTAGACATTCAAAGGCTGGATGGGTCCGGGTTGGCTCAACAGGCTCAACCGCGTAATCGTCGTCTAACTGTTGGCGAACTCGTAATTGTCCACCGAGCGAGACAGCTGAATGCGCGATCGTCTCAATCGGTGTCGACTTAAGACGCCATGCAAATTCAATTTCGTGCCCAAGCAATCCTACACGTAAGGCCCAACCGAACATATTATTGCTGGATTTATCTTTATTGCAGCCGTAGAACACTCGAACTAACTTCGACTGTCGAACTTACGCCATTAGTGAAGACACCGAGATACAGGATTGTTTTGGTAGGGGCGCAGTTGTAAGTCTTATTGCTTTTGCTATCGGTAAAGGGCTGGATTGCTTAATCTGAGGTGTTAGCTTAAGAGTTAAAGTTGACTGATGAAAACATCGATATAGGGTTTGGTCACTAAGTCTTTTCCAGTGATTAGCCTTAAGTTTGGCCTGGCTTTAATAAGAGAAAGTTACATTTAGGCGTTCATTTATTTTGTTTACATGGAGACATATAGAATTGAAAAATGAATAACGTCTACCTGTCGATTCCTTTTACCTGACATAAGCACCCTTAATGTTGATTAAAGCTTCAAACTCAACGTATTAAAGTACGAGTTGGTACCTACATGTACAAAAAGGCAGGATGTTTTCATCGTTGACATTGTCAACACGGAATTCAATTTAGAATAAAATACACGACAAAAACTTACAAGCGAGTGCGTCGAGTGCTTCACTGTTATGACATAATACGCGCAATAGCAAACCATAATACCGGACTTACACAAAAAGACTACGAGCCGGCCCGTCACAAAAGCGGACGTCACAAGCTAATCCACCCGTAAAATGTCCCAAATCACTACAAAAAGTAGCCGACAAAAGTGTTGTTGTATGAGCATAAAATGAAATTTAATAAACATGGAATAATGGGGTGGATTGTAGATATTTTTGGGAAGATTCAGATAGTGAATGGGAGATAAGCTGGCAAAAGGTTTGCAGGCATCGCGTATGTTTGATGTCGCCTCTCGTCACCGAACCGTGAACGGTTTAAGAGCAAAATTGCACGAACGCTAGTGGCATCTGTTAACTGTACACTGCACACAAATAGATAGTTTTAATTTTGCAGATGGAATTCCCTAAGTGCATTCAATAAAAAACTCATCCGAATCACTGTAGCCTAAATATCATCTGATATGAGATCTAAGTAATTAGTTGTAAGTAGTAGTTAAGAGTGTAGTTAGTACCTACTGGCGTGGACTGTATATAGACGGTATCATGAACATCGTGCGACTTTCATTTTCTTTTTTAGTATTAATATCTACAAGTGTGTTTTATTATTGTACCTACAAGTAGAAATTTTATATAAAAAAAACATTTATTAACTTATTCATAAAATACCTATTTATTACAAAGCCAAGTAATTTACACTAAAGTTTTATTCACGTTGACACTAATGATCTTAGCTACGAAATTTCTAAATTGAAATTATTTAATTTTGTAGAAACGGGGGCGCAATCATCTCTAAAGTGTATCAGAAGATAAGTATCAAACGTTTCTATTTAACTTCTCTCTCAGAGCAAATTCCCGGGGCGCCATATTGAAATGTTTATAATTAAATTACATAAAGACGAAGAAAATTAATTTCACAGTGCGAAGTGGCGAACGCTTCGCCCGACGCTAGCTCGCACAAAGCGGAAGCGGCTCAAAGCGGCGCAGCCTTCGCTTAACCAATTTAATTTTCTGGATGTTTTTGGAAATTGTCGAGGAGTTGAATAATCACGTTATAACTTAACGGTATTAAATTTTATACGTTAAAGTGTTAATATTTCATTTCCAAGTTTAATTTAATTAATTCCAAAGTTAGCATTCCTTCGGAGGGAGTCGCGTAGCTTAGCGAGATTTATCTCGCGATATTTATTTCTTGGATGAGATTAATGAATTGTTGATTATCACGCTATCGGCGTCAGGCAGATAGTAAATAATTGTTGTAATAACTCAAACGTTAGCTTCGCCTTTAGTGTTCATAACCTAAACGGGTGGTACATATTTTTGGGATATAATATTGTATAATTAGAATTAGTATTTTATTTTAAGGTATTCTTCGTAGCCACCAGAGCTCAAGAGGATAGATTTCGGATAGATCCAAAAGTAGTCCGTGATCCTGAAGTTATACCTAAACCTATGTGAGTTAAGCCTTTTACCATTAAACCTGTGATGATGAAATAACGAAGCCACCTTAATTTTTACTTCGTTAGATAGTAGGTATTTGAAATATGATGTAGATGTCAATGGGCCGCAATTACCACTTTAGGTATATTTATTTAACGTTGGTGGCCTACACGCTTTTATGCTTCTCCATGAACATAGTTGTATAAAATATAGGTATGTTTTCATAGAAGCATTCAGAACATTTACAGATCTCTACTTAAAATATCTTAAGACACATCTTAGTTGTAGAAACCCTGTGCGACGCAAAATCTCCAGAAGGCGGCAACTCGGCGACGAAACAAATTGATGTACCCAAATAATTATTAATGCCTCACGAAATTTAATTGGAAAAGTTGAATTTGTATCGCGTTCACGGCGTAGGTGAGCGATTTGAGTCGCTAGCGGGCGCCACTGTGCCTGTTTACGAGATAATTAATCTCAAAGTATTTACGGCTTTAATCGAGGCACTCCGCCCGCACGCCCGCTGGGGAGAGAATAACTCCTGTATGTAATAATGTCGCTTGCTATGTCGATACATCTCGATACATAAACGATTCGTGCTATACCCCATGAACATGCGATTTTGAATTTTATTCACTAAACCGTGATCCTGGTCTGGCCTAGGTTTGCCCAGGAACTTCAGTAGGTACCTTAGCTTTGATATGATAACTTTTTGAGATACCTTTGTTGATATAATTGTAGTCCTTTATTCCATTATACCTTATCCTTTATTCCATTATCCTACCTGCTTATCTGATTTGACTAGGAAACTTTCATATTACATGTTGACATAACTTTAAGCTATCATCTTAGTCCTATTAATTATAATCGCGATCTCCTAAATAAGTAGATAATACTTAATTTAAAATACTTTTAGTGGGAGGAAAAACTTGAATAATATATACGGTGCATGGTTTAAAAGTCCTGGCTGCTCTGAGGAAACAGTACCTACGATTATTGGTGATATTAATTTAGAAATAAAACTGAAAACAACTAGAAATAAAACAATCGCGACGAATAGTGCCAAAAAGATTGTTGATGGTTATAAGTCTCTGTTTACTAGAAAATATTTTTTATGAATCACACAGTATTTTATGCACTTAATATAATTTAATAAGGATAAAAAAATTTGAACAGAATTCATATATGAAGTTAAAAGTAAAAGAAACCGAAACTCTACAATTAATAGTGTGTCTATTCGCTAACAGATGGCGCTATGTGTACGGATTGTAAGTAAATTATAGTTCCGGTCTTCGCCGCCTCTTACAACGCCACAGTAACGATAACTTTAAGAAAACTTGCAAAGTACCGAATTATTTACATTAATTCATTGAAATAGATTATTGATATGGAAATTTTAAATTAAGTTAAGCATTCCAAGTGTAAACGTAGGTAGCAAGCACGGCATAGCGCATGGGCCGTTTAAGCTAATTAACAATAGATCGAATCCGACTGCAGCAACAATGAAACACGAAGAATAAATGTCAATTTCACAAACGACGAGGAGGGTTCGGTTTTAAATCGAATTCCGTTTAATAATAGTACCGCGTTAGAGTTGAATGTACTCTTGATAGCACGATAGTTTATTGTATTGTAGACGTCGTAATGTTCTCATATTGGCTTTTACCATTTCTCGCTTATGATCGTCATAAATTTTATTTTCTGAACATTGCCTGCATAATTTGAGTATATTTGTCACTGATGTACGTGTTTTGAGAGTATCAACATCAATGTTTATTCCACCTTGTTACAATATAGGTAAGTAATCAACGTCGGGTATCCAGGTGAATCTCAGGCGAAACTCAGTAAAAATATATCCCTAGGTACCTACTTTATCATATGCACACACACATGATTATAACGATAGTTATACTTGTAGGTACGTATGCAATTATGCATGGGAGTACCAAGAGGTGGGAAGGGAGGAGGTGACTACTTTTTCCTTTTTAGACGTTTAGTAACTTATTAATTTGAAATACCTAGTCTGTCAAACTCGGTCAGAAATAAACCAAAGTTGGTAGATACCTAGTTAAGTAGGTACTTAAATAATACACCACGTACCTAAACAGTACTTAATATAACAAGAACAAAAGTAAACGCTAACTAAACATATAAGCTATAGCTTCACTCTGCACTCACCCTCATTAGCAATTAATTTAACCTACCTTCGGAGCGAGGTCACTTATCCGATCCGTTTATAAATAAAACAAGTGCTATATTTATACTAAGAGTATCCTTGCGAAAAACGTCACCGGTAAAATCTGGCCATTTTTAAAAAGCTTCCTACCACAAAATAAACCTGAGCTATTTAGCTTCCGAATAGAATCGGATGAGACCCCTTGACCGTGGCGTGCGATTAAGATCTGCTCAGTGAATTCGTTCATTTAAAACATAAAATGAGTCGGAATTGACGAAAAATCTCGTTAAGCGCCGAGTGCAGTTCATTGCTCGGAAATTCGCCTCGTTATTGCGATTATCTATTTCTCTAATCTTCTGTTTTAAGTTTTAAGTTCTGGTGATTCTAAATAATTATGGACAATATATCAATTATATTCAGTGACAGTAGGTATTGGTTTGGTTGGTTTTCGATCTTTAACACGTTATGCGCTTTTCTATTTCTTTAAGTTATTCGTATGCCTAGAATTTTAAGAATAATCAAATATAAATTTATTCTTAATATAAGATAGTTTTTATTAAAAGTCTCTCAAATAAAATTCTTGTAAGTCTAATAAATAGTAAGAAAGGTTCAAAATCTTTATCAAACGTTACGTTATAACTAGTCGCATACCTACCTACACCGTAATGTAAACATACCTATACCTAGAAGGGTTTTTCATGGG
>DWQL01001869.1:0-10656 GCA_018231265.1 Noctuana haematospila
GTGAAGCGTGCAAAGCTGGCGGCCGTACCGGTGGCGGCTCGTGCTCGGCGGGCGCCGGCCGCTTCTTGCCCGGCTCCGAAGTCGCGCTCGCCGCCTGCTGCTGCGCTGCGGCGGCCGTCTACGTGAAGCGAAGCGTCGCAGGACGGGACGGAAACAATAACGATGTAATAGATGCACAGAATACACCTAAAGCTCGGCGTAAGGTGATATTATGCGAAAGATAAAAAAAAATTAAAAGTTAAGCGTGAGTGCGACGGAAGCGTGACGCCGCGGCGAACTGAACAAAACAAGCTCTGCGAACGGAAGCGGCGTCGCGGCGAGCGAGACCAAGCGGAAGAAGAGAAGCTAGCGCGAGCGAGCGAGGCGAGAGCGTGCAGCCTTGGCGTACCGCGCCGCGCGCCTGCGCCTTAAGGTGCGCCTGCAGGTGCAGGGGAGGGTGGAAATAGCGGCAGGGGTCGCGGACGCAGCGGCCCTTGACGGCGTCCATGCACACCGTGACACAGCCGTCATCGTGCGCGGCGACGGGCGGCGGCGGGTGCGCGAAGCGACACTCGGACTCGGCGCGCTTGCACGCGCCGCGCTGGAACTCCCGGCACACCTGCACCACCACACACCAGCCATGTCGCCGCTCGCACCCGCGCCCGCGCCCGCCCGCGCGCTCTACCACCCCTACCATCTACCACCCTACCACTGCCGCTGCTGGCGTCCGCCGGTCGCCGGACACGCGAATAACCGCTTTTCGTTCATATCTGCCCCCCTTTATTAACCCTAATGATTACTATTACGTTTTTCATTACAGCTTCTGTTCTATAGTGGCAGTGCCTACTAACTTGTAATACAATTCAATAAAACTTTTTAAGATTTTTTCATTTGATCAAATATTCCTATACGATATTTTATGATGAAAACAAACGCGAATAGCAAAAATTTATGAAACGCTTCAGTGGTATTTTGAAAGAGAAAAATTTGGAAAACTCGACCGGACGCCGCTTTTTTTACACTTCCAATTAGTCGATTCAGATCTACGCATCCGTCGCATTATTGTTAAGATACGAGTACCTACTCACAAATTTAAATTTGCTTTACTTTAAAGACACCTAATACTTCGGGCTACTTGATTATCGACTGTTAAGCACTGGCGCTACTACATTGTAGGCACATATCGACAGCAGAAAGTAAATGTCTGAAGGAAGAAGAAAAGCGCACAAACATGACTTGACCAAAAATAACGAATCAGTATTTAAAATGATAGGTTCGAGGTAACAAATGAACACTGGATTTTAGGGTATACTCTACAGACAAAGCTTTGTTACGATTGCCGCCGTTGCGCCAACAGTGTAAGTAGGCCCATCACCGGGGGTAAAGCGAGTGATGCTCGCAAAGCGCACGCGACGTACTGGGGCAGTGCGCCCACGCGCCACAGACAAACGGGTATGAGGACGGCGCATCGGCCAATTAGCACAGGAGACTAACAATTAGACATGTACTTAATATGACAATAAAGTAAGAATCGGAGTGATTCGTTAAGTTCACAACACAAATAGTACCAGGAAAGACTGAATATTTCTTAGACTACTATAGTTTTAGGTATCGGTCTCCAGAACATCAGAGAACGCTACTCGGTGGGTAGAAGATTAATAGAATATAATAGTGTTTAGGAAGTCGATATTACCTCGAGGCGGTCAGTGCGCGGGAGCTTCTGTTGCAGCACGGGCTGCTGCATGACGCCGAGCGGCGAGCCGGCGGCGGATGGGTCGTGGCCTAGCACGGCCGGCACCAGCTGCGGCGCGTAGTACTGCGCGTACGTCGAGCCCACGCCCGGCACGCCGGACAGGTACGGCGACGTGGCCTGCAGACACGTCCAGGTACTCCATCAGCGATTGCACCACTCAGTGCAACACAGTAACACAAGGCAGTGATTGACTCAACCTATCACATAGTAGTAGCGCACACTATAGGCCTCTACAACCCTACTAACTTCACTGCAAGCATTGTTAGTAAAATATAAGCGTTTTAACGTAACTGCGTACAAGAAGTCAAAATGTTTATTAGTATTTTTGAAAGTGAAATAAAGTTAGCCAGTAAAGCCGACATGCGTCAAAAGGTAGAGAACGATTAGAAATATAAATATTAGTAAGCATACATCCGGTTAAGCTACCCACCGGCCACCAAGAAATAAGAAAGGAACAGGTCAGGGTAAGGGAATGTTGTACAAATTTTTGTGTGTTCAATGCTAACGAGTATCTTGCGGTAGAGTTAAATAATTCAGTGACTCATGTGTATGGCAAAGTTTTCCTAATATTGAACAAAGTGTTTTCAACCTCTGTTGCAAACTCCTTCATCGTTCAATTGTTTGTCTACCACTCCACAACTCGTCACGACAATAAATATGTTAAAATAGGCAATGAAGAGATAAGAAACATAGCAAGAATAACACGAGATGAATAAGTTTTACAACAAAGGTAGAAAACGCTTGTGTGTATTATGATTTGTATACTTTCTTAAAATTAATGAAAGCAGAAAATAATTTTGCGTAAATCTAAGAAAATTTTACACATAGTTGGTATTTGTTGTTGTCATTGTGGGATTAAGGAAAATCTACTAATTTATTTTAACGGTTGTTCGGAGTCGAACCGAACACACTCCGTTGCGTTTTTGCGTTCTTAGTTCATTGTTTTAGCTTTTGAGATACAGACAAGGCAAGGCAAGACTAAATTTTGTGAAAGCAGTTTTTGACTAGACGCTACTGTATATAATCATTTTAAATCGTGTGTATCGTGTAGTGTGGCGGAGTTGGGAGGGTTGGGGCTGATTTGTGTGTGTCGGCTTGGCGGTCGGAGCTGAGGCGGCTGGCGCCGGTTACCTGCGGGGCGAGCAGCGCGAGGCTTATCGGGTCCAGCGCGGTGAGGTGTCCGCCAGCCGTGCCCGCCGCACCCATTCCGCCCACCTCGACACAAAACCACACAAACACGCTACTCATCGTGCGGGGACAGCGCGTTCCGTTCGTTCTCGACGTCGCTCCGCACGCTAACCGCTTTTGGCCACGCTATTATATTTAAAGCACTGCTATTCGCGGGACTCTCAATAAAATACGGCTTTTAATCTTCATAATTGTTGTTAATCCTTCTTACACATTTGTGCAGGGATCAATAAAAAACAATCTTTAAAAACAATTAGATGAAACTTTTCTAACCCGGCAAAATGTGATTAGTTCTGACCCCTTCTCGATGTGAATAGTATCGCAAAATAGTACACCTTCTGCCCTGTTATTGCGCACGTATTTTATAGACAAACCCTAACTAGTAATCTAACTGAAAGCTCCTGATGGAGAGAAGAGTCTGCGGTGCGGGAAGGGACCTCGAGAAACGTCGGACCGCGAGGTTAGCGAAAGTGTGAATAGTGAGGGAGAATGTTTCAGTGATATTATCTGCATATTACCGCTTATACCCACTTCATACAGTTGTAAGTAAAGATAATAGTCATGCCACTTAAGGAACGAATTACAAACATGCTCAAGCAGTGAGGAGCGATCGGCCATCGGCGGCGTAGTTTAAGTTGTGCCCATGTTTACGTATCTTTGCTTTAAAAGTAAACTTCGAAACTTTATATCACCTTCTATCTAATATCCTACAACAATTAAGTTCTCTTTAAACAACTCTTTATAGATAACATTTATTACAAATTAAAAGTGGACAACTTTTATTTTTCTATATGGATACATATTTTTCGAAATGAAGCCTAAGTTACGGCTAACACTTACTCAATGACTTAAAGTCTAGCAGCTATATTAAATAACTAAGATTTCTGGCACAACTTAAACGCGATGCATTTAAAATTCTACGTGTATCTTCCAAGTTAGAACGCATATTACAGGGTAGCTAGTACACCGAAAGCTGCGTGTTGCGTGCAGACCTACCTACATTTTAGAGGACCGATCGCTCCAAGCGTATATTAGTGATGCAAATAATAATAATACGAAATTGTACGTATTTTTAGCATTTTCGAATACAGGCCAATATTGTAATCTCGTTACTTGTTGACATTGAGGTTATCATTTGGAAATTTATATAATAACCTACAAATATAGGCCTACAGAATTATTATGATTTTATTAAACAAAATTATTAAGTTGTTTTCATACTATACGAAGATTAAAATCAATATCAGTATTCGAAAAAGTATTATTCGTTGCATCACTAGCGTTAATATGGCGTAAGTTGGTATGGTATTGAGCTCACCACGGCGGGGACTTGGCCAGGCAACACCTGGCCAGGAGTTAGACCCATCTGCTGCATGAGGGCGTTCTTCAGCGCTAGGTGATTCCTTCCGTTGATCAACAGCTGATCCTTGAGATGCTGCGGCGGGTGGAAGTACTTGCAGGGCGGCTTCTCGCGGTTACACCGGCCCTGGAATAATTGATAAAAGTTTCATTAGTAACGTAAATTTAAAATATTCTATACAGACTTGAATATCACATTAATATTATGTTGTGCTTTTGTACTGGTCACATAAAGATAGCTGAGTAGAAACATCAATCGTATTGTTAGAACTTGCTGGTGAATGTGGATAGAGAAGTTTCTTTACGTTAATTAATATTAGTAAAATGAAATGAAACCTAAGATCGTTAGTGTATATAAAAAGAAAAAGGTCCAGAATACTGAGCACACATTTTAAGTAATAAATTATCGGAACAAAATCATGCCGCGAAGTACGACCAAGAAACCTATCCATATTCTGATATATGTATGACAGCGACACATACCTAACAAGCTAATAACAACGTATTCAATTCATTTACAGAGCCCCTCGAGCCGAGCACGTGCCGTCAGAAATCTTCCGAATTTTCCCTTATAACAGAGCGTTAGGCGTCAAATATTCGTGGAGCGCTCGAGCGGTCGGAGCGGCACGGTTTCGCTCTGCTCATTTTCGGCGTCAATGAGGCGCGAGATAATTGCCTTTCGGAATCGAAGCCCTTCGCCGCACCCGTCTATGATGATTTATTTACATCCGCGTAATTAACTGTCGCACTACGTGACGGGAGGCCGGGAGGCGCTCCACGGACGCTTTATCGCAGCGCGCCGAGCCTCCTCGCTATATTTTATTCAGTGAAAAAACGGAAAAGCGCTTATCGCTCTTCCAAAGAAAATACTTATACAAACAAACTCGATCTGAACACTCGCCGTTGCGCCGGTCGGGGGCCCGCTAACTGATAATGTCTGCGAAACAGTTGAGCTCCCGAGTGATTTATTGAATAACTTGTAAAAACGCAGTGCCTTTAATGTTCCATGTAAAAGAGTTCGGATTTAATCTTTTGATGACCTATAGCCACGCATAAACTTGTAGGATTGTTTCGTTATTAATAAACATTAGGTCATCCCGACGTAATAAAATGTTTATTTTACGGTCATTAGATAGGATTTCATTATACTTCAAACAAGTTTACAGTTCCTTGAATAAATGTAAAGAATATTATTAATACTAGAATAATTAAGACAACTCTGGAAATCATTTACATTTACATTATAAAATAGGAATTAAATGATAAAGAAAAAGTATATCGAAATCTATGAAGCAAACATAGATATTACAAAAATATTTTATTGTATGTTTTCTTTCACATGTGTTAATTTTGGAATCCGGTACATCCGTAGAGTTTGTTGAACATAAAACAATCCAATGTTTTCACAATTTCTTAAATCAACAGTGGGCAGATATTACATAAGCATAGCGAAGCGAGCGGCTCGCATATTCCTGTTTATTTTTATTGCAGCCATTAAACACCGGAGTGAGGACTGACACGTCTCAGTCGAGATCGAGCCTACTCGCAGAGAACGACCGAAGTGTAAATCGTCGGTCGGTGTCCGATTCAGTTGCAGGCTTGTTCCGAATTTTCTCAGCTATTAAACTTTGGCGATGCGTGCCACGAGCACAACTACTCAACTACACAACTACTGGAAGCGGCTGCATTTAGATTAACTTGTTACTAGCAGGCATAATGTTAGTTGGACGGTCCTCTCGGCGCCAAGCTTGGGATAAAGTTATTATTTCCTGTTACTCGGGACCGTCTACTTTAACCGAGTTTCGAATCGAAGCAGCCCGGTTTGTGCAACTTGAATAGGTGATCATGTTCCCGTTGAATTCGGGATAGCTCTCTCCAGTCTATCAAATTCGCATTATTAGCACGGAATGAATCGAGAGTTTACAAACTCTACTACGGAAATTGGCCACTTCACTTAGTGTATTTGTAAACATATAACTACGTCAATCTGTCAAGTGTTTGCGTAAGGAGTGATATCATTAACAATCAATAACGGTGCATTTACGAGTAGGTGCATGGTTTTAAATAATAAAAAAAAATGCGTTTATTTAGAGTAATACTTATAAACTAGTAGTCGGGGCTTCCTGGTAAGTAGTCAGAAGACACTTTAAATAAGAATCGAATTTGAATCTGAATAAATAAACGGTTAAGAACTTTAGGATTAACATTTCAGAATCTTATTCAAGCCATTTATTGTGGTTTAGACTATTCTGTGGATGTGTTTCTGTTAGGTGCATTGCACCAATTATATAATGGATACTCTGCGACGATATAAGGTGGTACATAAAACCTTCAAACGAACGAAACCAATTGGTTTTATTCAAAGGTTAGGAAACTTGCAAACTAAAGCTCAATTTGCAAGTGAATAGGAAAAGCTTTCATATCCGATTAAGAGCTTGTTTCTAAAGCTCGGCGTTCGCGTGATGCATGCTAAAAGTCAACTGAACGTAAAAGCTGATAATATTTTCTAGTTAGAAACTTATAGCGAACCTGGGTCGATTAATTATGTAGAGATAAAATCACGTCACCTACTTAAGCGACTGACATACATTAATGAATCAATGATGGGTCTCTATTTCTAGTTACGTGTTATTGGAAAAGTATCGCAGAGTGCCAACGAATACTATGTATCTAAAAGTGAATAGAAAAAGCTATTGTTTCCGATTTGGACAATTTGGAGCATGTCGAGGGTAGCCAGCGGGTCGCGGGGGCATGCAGGTGCACGCAGCGATTAGCGTGACGGACGTCCCGGCCGATACAAATGGCCTCATCGCCTGAGACGGATGGCTAGCGCCGACCCCGTTGCACATTACGATGCATTAATTGCTGCTCCATCACCTCTATCTATTCACATATGTCCCCCATGAGTCGGCATTACTCTACACAGTGTTACATTTTTATAGGCGATATAAACGAAGCCCATTGGCAGTATGTTACGTTACAAATATATCATTGAGAAATAAAAAAAAACTTTTTTCCAAAATGTTGCCGTTTGATCCTATCAATTTGATTGCTCCGCTAATAGTGATCGAGCACTTCATTCATTTACGCACGATCACTTGGTCTCTATCAACAAAGGTAACTCGCAATAATGAAAATTAGGGAAAATTACTTTAAGGATTACAATAGGTGTTATAAGGGGCGACCTTTGAAATTTCGCCGCTCGTTCCGGCGAAGGGTAGAGGGTCGAGAGGTCGCGGGGTGGGCAATAACCGCCCAAAACTAATAACATTTTTGCGATAGTGGAGCAAACCGAGCGAACTTCCCTTCCACGTCTTTTATGGCATAACAATGCGCACTTGCAATACAAGGGGTTAGGAGAGTGTCAGTTTCTTATCGTGGATCGTTTTCGACGGAAGCACGAATGTGTCGCTGGAGAAATATTTCTTACGTGTCGTGTTTGTGAGAAGAGATCGAATATAAATTTCACCTATGTTCTCATTTTACCTATTGATACAAATCGCTTTAGTGGGTTTTTGTACTTTTTGTACCTATGACAAAAATGACATCAAAGCGAAGCGTTCGTGTCTCGTTAAGTCGAGTAAGGCGGACGAGTGCACTTGGGTGCCGTAATGTGTATAACGAACGGCGTAGAGTGCAGCGGGACAGCGCACGGCACGCGCCTGCCTTCGTACTGCATGCCGACAATGCATCTCGACTTGAGCCTTTAGTGCTAAACATCGGTCGATTTGGGTGTGACTGTGCCAAAACATGATCTCACTGCTGTAACGCTTCGAGACTCTACGAAGATTTACATATATGGTAGGTAGGTAATAATAATAGGTACCGTGTAATGCTAATAGGCTTTCTCGGTAGTAAATAAATCTAAGATTTCATTCTACATGTAGTTTTTTAGCAAACAGAATAAGGGAGATAAATTATAAAGAACATAAATTTCCGCATGACTCTGATGTTCACTCAACTAGTGAGTGGGTCAGTGTTCACGACATTTTGAAATTAATTCACATGTTAAATTCAATTTTACTATGGCACATAGGAGAAAATAAATTGTAGTTGAATGGTGCGTAAAGTTGTATAGTGCGTAGTAGACAATGAAGTATTCGTGGTACGCGAAGCTCATTGATCGATCGATCGATCGGATACAATTTGATGGATTGGCGACGTGCCGCTGATGGAGCGTGGCCAGCCGTACGCGCACGTCGCCCTACACTATTTTACTATTGGCCGATACCACACGTGTCGGGACAAATCGACACTCAAGGAAAACAATGAGCTAACCATTAGATGAATGACACGCTCGCGGCGAGCACCAAAGCCCACTTGTACGCACGAAAGTGGGTGCCAAAAATGTTCGTGATGTCAAACAGGAACGGGAATAGAAACGGCCCGGCGAGACGTGCCAACTCTTGTACCTGAGTAGGTGCTGTTTGATACTGAGTGTGTGTGAGTGTGTTACTGTGTACTAGGTTATTCGAGGCGCGTGGCCACGTGCCCAAAACTCAACATTTTGCTTTTTTGACAAATCTGTGATACACAAGTAGGTACTTATTTGTCATTTTGAATTGTACCAATGACATTCTGTTGACCGTGATCCAATAGCTACGAGCACTATTAAAGCATACTAATAACTTCTACTAGTACTTAGGTATTCTTTTCGGCATATCCTTTTTGTTTACGTATATTACATAATATGCATTTTTAACAGATCCACGAGAGTTTTATAAAAGAAGATACCTACATGAGCAGTAGCAATTTAATAAAAGATATTCGAAAGCTATCCTCAATGGAGCAGATTATTCAAAGGGTCCGCTCTCGAATCACGCAATAGAGGCAGGTAACACGATCATAGGCCAAGATCTGATCCCGGATGCCGCAAATAATTTTTCCGACAAGCCAAAACGAGGGAAAGGCAAAATCTAATTTGCAAAATTTTGTGGCTAGAAAGGGAATTAGGTAAGCAAAGTCAATTCTGAATGTAAGTAGAATTTGAATTTAAAATGATTTATAGAGGGCGCAGGGGAGTGGCTAATGAGCCGTCACGCAAGAGGGGCGCGTGTTTACGCCTCGTAATCGCAGTCGCTTTTTTTATTTCGGCCTCTGGGCGGCGCCACACGCCGTGCATACCGTGCGGCATACGTTACGTGCCTCTGACGTAACTGCGAGCACGCCTCGCAAGCACCACGTCGCTGCTTCGCCGACATCAATGAGTAGGCAGACATTTTGTATCAAAACTATTTAGAGCCAATGTTGCCTCTTAACTCCAGGTTTTTAATATTAACACATATGCAACACCTATTTCTACAAATTTTTCATACAACAAATTACCCATAAAAAAGGCTTTGGTTTCCAACGTTTGTATATTTACTTAATCCTTATTTGAGGGATAGGGAATGGAAACAACGCAGATAAGACACTGCAACCAGTATCTATTGCAGCTTGCCCCTGTTTTTTGTGTCTGATCCCCAAGGCGAGCGGTAGTGAAAAACCGTATGATGCTCAAGAGGTCGCCCAAGAATTCAGAGAGTGTGAGACAATCGGGCCCGAAAGTAGCTAGGTAAAAAGATAGCCACTTCGCGCTGATGAAGCTTTAAACGAAGTATTATTCACTCCAGTGAAGTTTCCGACAAGTTTGCATCGCGGTGCCGTAGCTTAACGTTAAAATATGCATTCGTGAGCGGAGTTATCTCGGCCACTTTTGCCGTTGCCGCCGGCTAGCGGTCAGCTTTTGTTTACCCCGGCTTATATATTACGAGTAGTTACCAACTTTTAATACTAATGTCCGGACGCAAACTATCTGCTGATACTATTCGTTCTTTTAACTGCTCATTAGGAGCTCAATCGAAATATCATATAACTCTCTACCAGAATTTCTTTTGGAAAGTGTTCAAAAAGCTTAAAATTCCCATACCCTTACGGGTGTAGGTGGTGAAAGGTGATAAGGTTGGTAGGGCGCGCGAGCCGCGGGGCTCTGTGCGAATGGCGGCAGATTAATGCAACGGGAGCGGGCACGAGCTCTCCAGGTGTTTCATTAAATCGCGAGCGGCGCCTCGGCCGGCTCCGGCTCCAACCTCGTACGCCCATTATGAACGCTGTAAGCTCTAGGGCCATTCGCTTTAAGAACGCCCGCGCCACTTTGTAACGGCCTTAATGAATCTTGTTACTTATAGGCTTGCTTAAATTGCCTGTTTTACTGACGCGCCGACGCCGTTTCTTTAGCGAGAACTAAAAAAACATTGGATGCAAGTAGTTGGTAAAGTACTTGCCACATAGTCTTAATGTAATGGTATTCATATGAGTATACACCTAAACGTCATAAGGTTAATAGTTCTTTTAATTATTTTTAAACCGACAATTTTTCCTGAAAATATGTAAGTGGC
>DWQL01001870.1:0-10655 GCA_018231265.1 Noctuana haematospila
GGCACGGCCGGCGGCCGGATCTCGCGCACCTAGCAGCTCGCAGCGCGCTACGCCGTTGGTCACGCAGGCGGGCTCGAAGGGCGCTTCCTCGGCGCTCTCGCGCTCCATCTCCCGTTCGATGCCCCGCAGCGTGTTGCACACAAGCACGGACCGCCGCAACGACGGGTCGGCTGTTTGGCGGAAGCGCGCCAGCTTGAGCGCGCACAGATTCATCATCTTCAGTCGCCTCTCGCGGTAGCAGCGCCTTGAGGCGCAGCGACCGGCGGCGCGGCCGTCGCAGCAGGCGCGCGCAGCTGCGCCGCCCAGCTCCAGATAAGACTTGCCGTTCTCGGCGCGGATGGTGTCGTGCGCCCCGCACCAACCACCGCACCAGCGCCGGCGGCACGCTCGCCGCTCCTCCTCCTCGGCGCGCCAGCAGTCGGGGCCGCCGGCGCCCGCGGCCACTGCCTCCAGTCGAGCTATTGAGTCCTCCCAGCGCGCGACCTTGCCGCCGCCCTCGCACGGGGAGCCGGCGCGCCGCTTGGCGCCGCACCCGCCACCCGAGCTCTGAAATAACAACAAATTTACACATTAATATACAGTTATATGACATCAAATATAAATTTAAAAATAAAATAAACATGAGAATACAATTTGGGATTATACATGTATATTTTTATGAGAAAGTAAATTTTTGCCTAAGTAAATTTTTGCCTATATTATTTATCTATAAATGATGTATTGCTACATACTATAAGTTCATTACTAGCTATAGTTAGAGTAGTTATTGACTACGCTCGGACGATGCGATGCAGACGATGCAGTATGGAAGTACCGTAAGTTACACGTGCCGAGCGCCGCATAAACCTCAAATGTCACTACATAATGTTAATGCTTATTTGCTGGAGATATGGTATGTAACCCAAACCCCAGCTATAACGCAAAACGTATATTTTCTCTATATTGGTTTTAGCACTGTTTTAAAAATGTGAATAGCTAATTGACGATTTGATTGAGTTCGAAGTTTTGAACTAAATACCTAATTCAAACAACATAACGATATGTAGAAATAAGAAACAGAAATGATAATATTTCGAGCAAAAATACCAACAGAAGAACAATAAAATGTTCAAAACCCTGGCCTGTCCCTCGCGCAGATACCTGAACCCGCGCCTTGATGCGCTCCGACCCTCGTTGGTTTTTTTGGGGCATAATGCGCTCCCGGGATGCAACCCCCATAGGGGTCCGACCAGGTAGAAGCTCCGTGCCTCTAAATACGACTGTGGGATTTGCCGACCCTACCAACTGCTGTACCCTGTTCACCCGAAAATATTTTCTATACAAAAGACTTAAACGTGTACAACGACTCTACCGAATTTTATGACTAAATTTATTACATCTTTGACTGAAGCGTAAAGTATGTCAACCATTACTTTTCTTATTAGATCCAAATACTTAGTTCGAACTTTCGGACTCTTCATTTTAAACCAAGTAGGTAAGTAAGAGTTTCATTATTAAAATATTCACCATAAATTTTGTTTGAGCATTTGAAAATGCATAATAAGTAAGAAATTAAGTAACTGTAAAATTATCTACCAGAGCAGTGTGGTGTTAGGAATGTATTTTTTTTAAATTATTTTAACTTGAACAACAGGCTGTTCCAGTGTTCAAGTCCACTGGCAGCTGCGTTTATCAGCGACTCTACATACTCTAAAAATGAAATGACGGACGCGCAGGTTACAAGGTCCGTTGACTTTTACCAAGGCCTACAGCTAGTGTAATACATTGCTAGTTCAGTTGGCAAACACATAGACACTGCGCTATGTTGCCAGTCATCAGACAACGTTGACGATGCGTGCATCGCTTTAAAAAATAAAATTTTAAAAGGCAAACTCCAGCGAACGGCAGATGCCTCCGCACCTGCCACATAATTAGGTAGCTCAGGTCTACCCTGGACTTAGTGCTTGTAATGCGAACGTTTTATATGTACCTACATTTCTTATATATTATGTTGAAGTAGCCGTAAAGGTAATGTCTACCTAAAGCCGTCAAAAATTGCGGTTACTCTTTAAATAAACAAAGTGAAACAAAATGCAAAATTAAACATATTATTATAATGGAGTTGCGAAGTCGTTCAGGACAGAGCAGTTACTCCGTTGACTCAGCGGCTACTCATCGCAACGCTGCAAATAATCATTTTGCGTCACCCCTTTATCGTTCCGTGGAAAACGTGCCGCTCCATTGTGGACTCTCGGACGCCACTCGCCGACCCTATTGAAATTTAAAGCGAAAATTATAACCACGCGCAGCGAGTTCTAATATGCAGAAATAGACAAATCCACGAAGTTTCATTGGTATCACGCGGTGAGCGAACGCCGTATGTATGTAGCGGTGTCGTCGCCAGCGCTGGCGCTCATGAAAATAAATTTAGTATATGACGTTGGCGTATCGCGTTGCCGCTCCGTGCCCTGGAACGTGGCCGTGCGACGTTGCCGCTCCGCTCGCTCTTTCTAATCTTGTCGTAAAGTTCTTTTTCTGATGCGCAGCGCGTCGCTCGTTCTGTCCGCTCGAAACTTGGAAACGTCTGACGTTTATTTTATCGCTGGAGCCGGATAGCTATGCAGCATTTTATAACCGTGCCGCCGCTCGGTTCGTCGAGAAGTTACTGCTTATTCAAAATTACAACTATAAAGAGTCTCAGTTCGCGCAGTCAGCAAAGTCGTAACGATAGCGTTGCAATAATCAACGGGCGTACCTATTTCGTGTCGAGTCAAGAAGGTAGGAAAAGTTCGATCGGCGAGGCGAGTCGAACGGAGACTTTCTATGGCATTGTGAAGACCGAATAGATGGCGGCACGGCATTGCCTCAGAGTGCGCTAAGCCATGTCGTGGAGCGAGGGTCGGTCGGCACGCGGACGAGCGAGGTGTACGGGGCGCGGGGCGGGTGAGAGGGCCGCGCGGTTGTGTGCAGACGCGTCGCTATACTCGCTACGGCGCACACAGCCACACACATAATAACATCGCGTACCGTCCGCCTCTATCTAGCTCCACAGCTACCTACGCTCCGTTGTATTATAGCCAACTATAAAACGGGGTAGCGTGGGGTGTACTCTGCATTATAAAGCTAGGCTATAAGAGAATATGCTGCCCCTAAGGTTCTAAGTTTCAAAGAAGTTTTGACGAAAATGACAATGCTTTGTCAAGGTTCGAAAAGAAAAATGGAAAATTAAATAAGTTAACAAATTAATAAGCTTTATGTGTCTATCTTAGTTATTATTACTTAACTTAGTAACTCTCAGTCAAATCACGATAACATAAAAAAAATGTGATCGTATAGTGCAATTCTACTTTTACACAACAGGAAAAATACGTACTATTTCTTCAAATAATCGTTTGCAATCTTAGACAGAACAGAATCACAACACAGTTCGAATGTGAAATACAATTTAAAAGAAAACAAACTATTTGGCGAACTCTACATTGTTGTAACACAATCGTGCCGAAGATAATAGAGACGTGAGCGATGTCATAATTTACAACAAGTGATCCACATAGTATTTTTTGCCGTTCATTCATAAATTTCCGAGGCAGCGTGAAGAGATGTCGTTAATCCACAATATCGAATTGGAGAGCGATCGAATGACCGATTAACCATTAACGTTCCTTTCAGCACAATAGGGCACGTGATAGGCACCCGGTAATTTCATTGATTCGATCAAAGGGTTCTAACCTGTTTATTGACTTGTTTACAGGTTGTGGATTACAGATTAGAGATTAACCTGGCATCCAGCCACCCATTAAATCATATGCGGTAGCTCATTTGATATGAATGTGGTCTTTATGATTATGAGGTAGAGTCGTAGTGAAACATTTACTCAGTGATTTTTTATTAATAAAATTTATGGGAATCAGTAAACATTATTTAAACTCATAGAGATTTTTTACTATTTTACGAACATTTTTTAAAATATTTTTTTGGTTTACTGATAAAATGGAGCTCGAAAACCATCCTAATTTTAGTTGTTTTGCTACAAAAAGACTAAATATAGCACCGAAGTCAGTAAATAAGGTGAGCAAATTCGGGCGCGTTGGTTATTCGCGCACGTAGCCAAGGCAGCGGCCGGTTGCCGCTGGCACGCACATTTCCGTGAGCGGCGAGCGGCGAGGCCGCGTGCGCTTGTGTGCGCTGTGTGCACTGCGTACACGCCGAGCGCCGTGATCATGCGCGTGTGTGCGCACAACCAGTCCCACATCCTGTTTGGTGGCCCGACGCTCGCAGCTTCGACTGCCGACTGCTTCTGTCGAGCTTTTTATTCGACGCCACTTTGCTACATATGCGTTTCAAAAATATCATATTGTTTGACGATGGAATGCTATCGCGGTTTGATAGAGTTCTTTCGTTAGTGATTATAGTCTGGTTTGCGAATTAAGAACCAGTCGGCAGTCTAGTGCTTGTTAGTAAAATATTAATTGCGACTCGGTCTTGCGGTTCAAAATTATAGAGAGAGGCAAACCGTAATATTATTTTTAGGTATCCACCTACATAATGACATTTGCCAATTTGTCACTTCGTTATAGAGGCTGAATGAAATAGGATGACTCTCAATATTAAGGTGTAAAATTTTTTGAAACAGCCGAAGCTATGTAGGCATATGTACCGTTACGCAACAGTGCTCGTAGTTAAATAACGTTGAGGTGACGAACAAAGAAAAAATTTACAAGTGGACCTTACAAAGCAAACAAAAGGAATCCCTCAGGAATGTGTTTCCCGCATAAAAAGAGAGGGAATTCCCGAAACGCATTGTTTACAATACGCGGACGCGTGCGAGACGTGGCGATATGCGTTTATTATGATGAGCGTCTTGCGATGCAATGAAAGGGAAAATTGTAGTTTTTGTCGATTGAACGCGAGATGACGTGCGCACTTCCCCGAACGCCGGCGGCCGCGCGGCCTGAATAGCAGGAATGTCCGTTCGCGCCTGGCGCCTCCATATTCTCAGGTATTTCCTTCACCAAACATATCACAATTAAAATTGTTCAGATCTTTACCATCGGTCCGATGACAACTTTAGATTGCAAATCAACGGCGCTACTAGTATCTAAAATAAGAACTGACTCTACATTTCATGGACCTGCGCTTCAAATTCCCCGTATACCAGTTGTGTTATAAAGGTTACTTATAGTGGAATGCTTTATGTCATTAAAGCTTAAGTGGTTAGGTTAGGTTAGTATCATAGTTTAGATATCACGCCAAACGGTAATCGAAGACCATACCATTCAAGGCATGCCGACCCTATATAAGTATATATAATATAAGTACGGCATACTTTAATTAAAGCCTATATATTTAACCAAAAAGAAGTTAAATTAGGAACTACTAGCTGACCCAGCGAATTTCGTACCGACTCAAAATCAGTAAAAATATAAACCTTCCTCTTGAGTCACTCTTATCTATTTAAAAAAAACTGCATCAAAATCCGTTGTGTAGTTTTAAAGATCTAAGCATACATGTACATACAGACATAGGGACAGACGTGGCAAGCGACTTTGCTTTATACTATGTAGTGAGTGATAAGCCAATAAGAAATCAAAATGAGGAATTACACAGTTTTTTTACTAGTTATTAGCAGAAAACTTAACATAAGGTTCATCGGAATGTCCACAAAGTTTTACCGCAACGCGCCACCGAAACCACAACCTTTGTGGTCTCGTTTGGAGGTGAGAAGTGCTAGAGAAGTTACCGGTGCAAAAGATTTTAAGGAGCATGACGTTAGGGCCAGCAACAAGTGTACTCGTACCTATGTTATTTTACGGCGACATTTCACTCATTAGAGAAGTGTCGAAGTATCTGACTTATGATAATGTTGCAATAATTGTTTCGCTTTTCTTAGGCACTCTGATTGGATTTAGATTGCAGGTGGTTTTAAAGCTTAAAGAATTTGACACTGAATCTTGATATTTGTCAGTGTAATTTTATAATATAACACTCGTACACTGCAGTATTTTTTTTCTTTTTATGAATGTTTGAAATAACATAGAATTATCTCATGTCAGGCAGTCAATATATCGAAATAATACATGAAGAGAGATTATAAAGTGTCACAAAACTGCTTGTCAGAGCACCATATTATGTAAAGTTTTTGTGTATGAGGCATGATTTGATATGCAAAGTATGAAAACACATTTATCTTACTTGTCAAAAATAAAAAAAAGATAAGAGCTTTAAGTGTGTTATAAGTTAATGCGGCAAGGAACCGGTCCAAGATATTTTTTCAATAGTGATATTGTTAAGAGCGTGCATACTCAGTGCATAAATCACTTGAGTCCGCGGAATGGAGTCGGTGTCGGGCGGTTTTGAGATAATAAATCAGGGGGCCGGAGTCGCAGGCGGGCAGATAATGACGTCACTGGCACGTATCTCGGAGAATCCCCGGAAGAGAGTGAATAAAATAAAAATGTCACGTAGCGATCAGCTGTCGGGGAGCGCGGCGCGGCGTGACGGGCGCTCGGCGCACCGCGGCGATACGCATAACGACGCCGCAATAAAACTTATTTTTATGTTTTTCGCTCACAATGGCCGCGCGAAGGTCGAGCTATCTAAATAGGTCAATACACTCTGCGTAGTACGAGCGTCGAACACGTGCTCCCGCGTTTGTAAATAGCGAGATATCGGCCGATTGTTGCAGTGATTAATGGGGGAGCGTAATGACTCGGCGCCGGCCGCCGCTGCCGCGCCGCTCGCTAATGTGTTCATTCATCGCTCCGACACTATTATTATTTGAGATGGTTCAGTTCGCATTCCGGCAATCGATGCGACATTAGGGCGATGGCCAATGTCAAGGTTGCACTTGTTATGCGCCTCGCATACACTTAATGTCTCTACTTTCCAAATTTGGGTTTGCGCGCCTCCGTGCAATTATTTTTTACCGTATAAGATCAGAGACTTACGACTTTACTTGACCATTAACATCATGAAGTCATGTCAACGTATTCTTTGCAGATGTTGACACCAATTGCGTATGTTACGTGCATATTCGTTCTGTCAACTATTCCAATACCAACAAAAAAACTAAATTCTTAAAAATGTCAAAGACCACATGAACCTCTAATTTTATACAAATAACTGACAATAAAAAAAGTTGATATTAGTAGATGAAAATATTTTTACAGGTAACGAATATATGCAACCTGTGGAGAATCAAAAAAATTTGGTTGGAAGTAGTTTTGTAACTGAAGTCATACGTGTCGTGGGACCTCGAGCTATCATGTTGTTAATATAAAACAATAAACATAGGTATATAAAATACTTAAAAGAGTGTAAGAGTAAAGAAAATCTTCAACACTATTTTCCATCGCAGTACGGTTTCGAAATCGAAATCATACGCGGCCAGTCATTCGTGACAACAGCACTATAAGAGCCCATTAAAACTGAATAACGATGATTGATAGACTTTCGTCGGGCGATTTGAATAGTTGTGTATCGGTTGAATAGGTGTTGTTATGAAATGCGAGCGGGCGACATCGACAGACCTGAGCGATAAGGGCGAGGTTACGGTTATCAATGGAGGTATCTCCATACGCGCATCGCGGCCGGCCACGACATCTCGCGCCCATTCACTATGAAGACGCCCCCCGCCCGCCCGCGCCCTCCCACCCGCACCCTCCGCGGTGCATCCATGCAATAAGTTAGGGCACAGTTTCTGTCTTGTAAGGAGTCCCGGAAGACGACTGCGTCCTTCAACTCGAGGCACAACTTTACTCAATGAACTAACTACGACCGAACTCGATACAACCATACATATCGGTTAGAGCAGCGAATCCTTACATTGTAGGTACTCTCACTTCTTCTAAGCAACTTAACATTTTTTGGTTTCCTCAAGTTTTGGTTATTTTGGTATAGTTGCTAAGTCAGTGCCGCAAACATAACTACTAATAACTACCTAGTATCTAGATAACAAACGAATTTGTATTGAAAGTCAAATTTTAATTAGCATTGTATGTACATATATACAAATTAAAGTACCTACAATGTTCCCAGCTGAAACGATGACACGGACCGTGTTATTCAAATAAAGTTCTCGTAAAACATGGCGGTTCAAACATATTTTCAGCTCCGTGATGCCCAATTAAATATGGATGTGATTGAAAAACGCGTGTCCGGTAACGAGCGTGTACATAATTGGTGGGCGGCGGCGGTAGAAGGCCCGGAGTGACCCAGTTGCGTTGCCCGGCGACCCGGGGCTCGCGCCGCCCGCCGGGCTCGCCTGCCCCCTGCGCCCCCTCGCCACTAAATAACCTGCCCGAAAGCGACACCTTAACAAAGGTCGTTCAACCGTCACAGGGTATACGCTCCTCGGATTTTCCACCTACGATATCAGACTTGCAGCGCTGCAGTGCCCAAAAAGTCTCAAAAAATTCTTATCGAGTTTTTCATCCTTTACGTTTTCGATGTACCGAGCTCGCCTCCAGCAAACGAGACACCTATTTGTTGCACCTGCCACACTTGTCATCTAAAAATCTATTAGCGTAACGTAGATCAACAATGCAGAGATGCCTTTGCTCCTTTATAACGCGAAATAGAAAACCTAAGAGCGAATAAACTTAATTGTTATAAGCCGGGTTTGCCGACTGCCACCCCTAAAGACGCCCTCGCAGGGCGGAGGGGGATAATTCTGAGTTGTATTTCACCGAACTTGTGCTAAATTTCACTTTCTCTGAAGACGTTGTGCGTAGACTTAGCCACCCACTTCGCCCCCGCCCTTCCCAACAAACTTTAGAAAATAGTTTTGCGAGTACTATCTGCCGATCATAAAGTGGATAAGTATTTTATATTTATTATACTTCGGTCCAGTTTAAGTTTATTTTTAACATTATTGATATTGTATGTAACGCTTGCTGGTAAAAAGAATAGTTAAGTTACTTATTTTTCTTAAAAAACAACTATCCCCATACTATATGCTTGTACTAAAAACCATACATTATTTCTTTCTCTGTAACGTTGTTATCTTAGCGGACCCTAACCGAATAAAGCATAAAAAATGTAAGTCAAAAAAGTCCTTCCACTTACAAAAACCCTACCGCCGCCTCGTCCTCTGAAGTTATAAAACACTGAAGGCGAGCGCTCCAAACGCGGAGCTGGTGGCCTGTAGAGCCCGCATCTTTGGGGTTCAATATGGCCTCTATTCCTCGTCTTCTAACGTCCAAAGTGGCTCGTCGCCAAGCTCGCTCACCAAGTCTCGTGGCTGAAAGGCGAGCACACGAGCGTGGAAGCTTTAAAGTAAAATGAAAGCCGACTCACTCTTAATTCACCCACACACAGACGTGGCGTACACAAACGTCGATAGAGCCCCCAGCCCCAGCCGCCCACCCCCACACGCCAGGCATAAATAAGGGGGGCCAACTTCGCTTAACAAGAGAGTGAGCACCCTCCCCCGCGGCACTGCTGGAGGGAGAATTAAGGGGGCTGCGGCGAAGGACGAATTAAGGAGATGAGAGAGCACACGCTCTCGAGACGCGAAACATCGTGCCGCTCTGAGAATTAAGGTTGAGAGCTCACAGTCGAATGTCATTTTTGTCTTTCTTTGTCTATGGAATTCCGTGACTTCATTATATTATTATATGTCATCACTGTAAATAAGTATTGCGATATTAAAAAAAAAACAAATACATAAGTGATACCCTGGTTTGAGCCCAGCAGTGGAACAGTGAGATACTAATATTTTGAAAATGATGATATTATAATCCTCGTTTATATTACGTACCTACTAGTTATATTATGCTTTTAAAAAAAAACCTACTATGTATTTTTGTAACGTTCCGTAACTTATAATTGATTTAAACTTTAGCATAGTTTCGTGTCTTAGGTTGTCTCCAAGAAGAGTCCAAACCACATTCACTAACTTTCTGAATAGCCGCGATCACTCTCTTAAAATTTTATTTCTAAGAATAAAGAAATATATTTAATATATTGATAAAATAGTAATAATAAAATATTTTAATAGGAGACTTGGATAAAAATATGTAAATATGAATGTACTTTGACACTAGAAGTATAGGAAAGCTACGAACGCTGTGACGTCACCATCACCACTGCGTTTCGTAGCACGTGAGTCACCACGGCTCATAAATTACAAACTATATCCCTCTGGAGTTAGGGTTTGTTTTCGGCAAAATTGCTGGTGCTCCTTTGTCTTGCTGATATTGCCGTGGTAAAACGTTCCTTATTTTACGGAGCATTAGGTTTAGTTTGGTGGGAGAGGGTAGTAATATTCTTGGATAGAGGGTGGGTATAAATTTTCCATGGGGGCAGACGGGGCGACGTCGCGCGAGGGCGCCGCTGAGTCACGACGGCGTCGACGGCGGTAGGGGGCGGAGGGCACATATTGTAAGTATCTACCACTCACATGTCACAAAGTTTTCTCCGCATCGGGAAACTTTGTTAACGTCAACCGAGCACGTGGCCTTCGGCATATTATATTTATACATAATTGCTACGGCGTTTCCCGCGCACCAAAACATTTGAGCGGCTCAGTTCTTAAATTCTTAGTACAACAGAGAAACGATTTAATTTCAAATCGTATGAAGATTTTATCATACTCTCAGTGGACAGATATGTATACAAACAGAAATATTAGAAAAACAAAAATATTACAGCAAGTGCATTTTCAAATTCCTTAA
>DWQL01001871.1:0-10654 GCA_018231265.1 Noctuana haematospila
TCCAGTAGTTCCTGAGATTAGCGCGTTCAAACAAACAAACTCTTCAGCTTTATATTATTAGTATAGAAGTATAGATTTCTAGAAAGTTATTATGCTTACGTTTATACCTTTATAACTCATAATGTATGTTACTCCTTTAGCTACATGTTCGGTATATTTATTCATAAGAATATCTACGAATTTTGAATACAAATTATAATAATATTATCTAAACTTACGTAGACACATACTATACAATTTTTCCAACCTCCGTTAAAATACAACATTTTAATGTGTCTTATTTTACCGTAATCTGGTCAACGTAAGAATTTTACTTTAACTTAATATCGTATTCAATTTCCACTTTGCCCATATAACGTTGATGTATTTATCGTCGCGAAATATCTGTGCGTGACGGTAAGTAGGTACCTACCTAAATACATATTTTTGTCCATTTAAAACATGCGGTAGTTAGTTGGTTATTTTGTAGAAATAGTTACTTTTCTTAGCCTTAGGATCTATGTTTTATTTACCAGTAAATCTTTAAACAAATACAAATCATTATGTCATTTAATTTATCATGAATTCATTACAAATAATACCTAATAGGTAAATGAAGACTTAGGTATTTCCTATCAGTTTCCTAAAGTCTAAATGTCAGTTTCCAGTAAACGACTTTAAATATTATTCGAAAAGTTCTTAATGTTTTTTCTCGTGGTTGCTAAGTATTCAAAGTTTTTTAAGTCACTTCAGCTCAACTTAACACTAAAGCAAAGCTTTCTGAGATAACACCCTGTTTGTAACCAGAAACAAACATTGCAAAAAGGACCATTACTTGGAATTGTGGCCACAAAAGGAACAGAAAAAACCAATCCATTTAAAAACAACATTTTTCTCTTAAGCTTACTGAGACCAACTAGAAAAGTATTTAACGGACTACGGGTGTGGTTCCATTATCCCTGGACGCCGTCAGCAATTGTTATTTTTTTTAACTTGATTTAGGAATTATAAGACTGACATGCAGATTAATTAATTGTATGTATCTAGAACTAGCTGTGCCCTGCGGTTTTACCCGCGTTAAGAATTATAACGTAATGTTTGATAGCTAACCTTCCTCAAGAATGTAGCTATCATACACAAAAATAATTTTTCGAATCCGACTTGTAGCTCAAACATACTCTTCAGCTTTATATATATTAGTATAGATTTAGACTGAATGTACGTGAATGACATATAAAATGAAAGCCTAAAACATCTGTTTATCACGGTGACGATTGACCTGCACAATTTCGCCGCGGTGGCGCAGCTGGGAAGGTGTAATCCCATTGTACCCACAAGCCATATACCCCTAATGGGGACAACGGGAAGGAAATAAAATGCAAGATTTTCACGTACCGTTGTCCCCTTTTGGAAGGGCGTCGGTAATGTTGGTCGTTATTTAAAATCCTACTTGCCGAGAAATTTTTGCATTTGTGTAAGTATTATAATACCTATATAACAGCGGGGGTTAAGAATTATGCTTTTTATTCGAGAGGACCGGGTTCAAATCCCTGAAAAAAAGAAAAACTGCTTCCAAATCGGTACAGTGAGTCTAAAGTTATGAGGTAACAAAAAAAACAATCGAATTGAGATCCTCCTCTAACTTCTAACTTTAGGAACCTAGCTCTCTCTCCGCGCCCGCGTAAATAGTGGTATTCGTCGTTTAAATAAGTAACTACGTGCATTGCATTTTATAAACAGAAGACAACGGAATGGGAACGTGACACGACGCTAAAGTCGTCCGCAGTTAATGTAAAAAAAAAGAGTTATTTATTTACTTAATATTTTTGGAATCGAATAGGGAATATTGCTTGTATTTTTTTATATTTACGATAAACGTATAAATCTGCTCCAAAAAATTATATTTTATTTTAAAAACTAATTGATAAAATAATAACTAACAAAAACAGGCACTGATCTCTCAGATACCCAGATAGAACTTGTCTTCTTTTTGAGATGGAACGTGGGTGTACACTTGTCCAAGGATTGCAGTGACTACTTAACATTATGTAACACTAATTTGCTACTAATTTAAAATAAAAAAAATCTGCTGATGTTTCAACACCTCTATTGTTTAATAATTATACATAGGGCTTAATGATAAATATCATTTTCTTCAAAACATATCCCGACGACAGGTTTAGGCTTTGGGGCCAGTTGAGGTCGAAAAGCGGAAAAGTGGGGAAATTGAAGTACTTAACTCGAAATGTTTTTTGATCTACGGCAGTGGATCGAGGTCTGACAGGGGTCTCCATTTTAATTTGATCTAAAAACTACTTACCAGACCTTAACCTAAAATTACATATAGGGTAAGGTAAGGTCTATTTATTTATTTTCATGCATCACTGAAAGCTAAGGTAGAAATTGAATACCATTAACTGATGAAGGTTGTATAGGGTTATAGAATAGATATTGTATATTATGTATGTTCGTTGCCGGCTTTGATGGAGAACCCTTTTATCTCTTTTTTAAATGACGGTTAATTTTTTATTCTAGTCCACCGGGAATGCCTTTAAAGGAAGATCGATCCAAAACTTAGACTTACGTGGTAGGAAGGAAAGTCAATCCAATTAATAAAGAAAAACCCAAATTTACAACAAATAAAGAAATAATAAGAAAATTCGACGCTAACATTTAGCTCCATTGTCGTCAGCTCGGCTCTGAATAATGAAAATTCGACCTATTTTCATTGCATCAACGCAGCATGCGAGAATAATTGTTGCGTCAATCTTAATTATTTACGAAATGGCTATTTTGACCTAAACCAGGAGTATTAAATAACGATGCTGATTAATTATATCGATGTGTGTTGACTTCAACCCTTTTTTGTCCCACTGCTGAAGGCCTGAAGCATACTCCACCATGCTGTTCCAATGTGGATTGGTGGAGACACGGGTTAGTGACTAACCCGTGTCGGATATTGTCAAACCGCACAAAGAGCCTCCGACCAGGTTTAACGACTATTATCTATTGATAACAACCGGGACCGTGGCTTAACGTGCCCTCCGAAGCACGAACCGCGCACGTAATTTGCCACTAGCGGTCACCTATCCGAGTACTGACCGCGCCCGTGGTAGTCTAACAGTGTGAACGCTTGCGATCCACACTACCAATGGTTATATGGACGTTATCGATGTGGGTTGGTTAATATTTTGGCGACCTGTGTGGTCAGACGATGCTAAAAATTTCTCAATCTATTAAATCATTTTTTTGAACTATCAGAACGTAAATTAATATATTATTTACACGACAATGATTTAAATTAGCTACATAAAGCAACATCAGTACCACAACTCGTAGTATCCAACAATTTAAAGGCATTGTGCGCTTGGCAGGCTCCCGTGATTAAGACCTTCCATGATTGATTGTTAACTAAAGCCTTCATTATGGAAAGCGGTTATATTTTCACCCAATTGTTAGCTTATGTTACGGGCACGGGCAATTTACCACAAAGTTGTATTGATGCCAGTGACAGGGGCTTTAGACATAGATTAAAGAATATAGCATCGTAACTTTAGCATGCATAGGTATACAATATTACGTGTATTGTAATGTTAAGATGTTGTCCTAGCTTATTATTGGGATTTCGATACAACAAAATTGTTATTACCCAATTAAAAAATATAAATTTGTATTTTTTTTATAACTACTGAATACGGCTGGATGAAACCGTCAAACCGCCATTCAGTTGTTTCTTCGATCATAATATAACCGTAAAAAAAAAAAATAGATAAAGCCGAAAATAGAATCTCCTTCTTTTTGAATTCGGTAAAAATACATAGTTACAAAAATACAAAGTCTATAAAATGCAGAATGAGGTTATACAGACGGGGAAATACGAGTAAGTCGAGGTGTAGATTCGCTGCTATCTCGTATCGTACTGTATTGCTATCTATTATTAAGAGGGAACAATGCTTACAAAGGAAGCTTGAACTATGCCCCAGCCGCCAGTATGAAAGCATTATGAATGAAATTTGTGTTATACGAGTACAAATAGCAACATTATCTAGTCCATTTAAATTGATCACTTTCTCGGCGAACACATGACCAATTTCTACTCACACATCGAAAACAGAATTACTTATTTTATTTATTTTCATATTTTCTATATACCAGTTCAGTTTTTCCATACATTACCTTAGAACCCTATTACACGTATCACATGCTGAATTACATTGTTCTATTAATTAGAATCTGACAAGATTTCAGTCTACCTTTACCTTCATTAATTTGTATTAGAATCAATTAAAGCCTAGAACTGTTAGGGTTATCCCCAATATTACTGTCTGACTAGGTTTCCAGCCACGTGAACAATTTGTTGAATTGCTCAGAGGCGGAATTTGTGGAACGTATACAATGTGAGCTCCCTAATTAATTCGGTTTGTAGCAATTCGCACCATATTTGCTGGTTTGGACAGTTGCTCTACTGAATAACGGAGCAAAAATTACCATAATTTGTCATGTGAGTACAGGGGATCGTTTAGAATGAATGGATTAGGTAAATGTTTTTTTTGTGAAACATCTCAAATTATTATTTCATTATTATTTGGCTGGAAGAGAACGCTATTTCGCATTAAGCCCACCTTTTATGCAACTTATTTTGGTTCAATAAAGTTTATTAAATAAATGAATTTTAATGTTCATATGTGATTAATTATAGAGTGATTTAGGTCACAGAAAAACAAGCGGGTCAACGACCTAAACTTTTCTACAAGGTCGAATAATGTTTATACCACACGATGTGTTCAAACATTGTTTACATCACGTAAGTCATCTATATTAAAGTGTCCAGCTTTCCCTCCGGATGTTATGAGTACAGTCATCTCTGAAATTTTAAATATTTTGCACCAGCGCAGCGCGGAGCTGCCATTTTAAATACGTTTAACTGTAGATATTATTTTGTTAATAAAAGTATTGATTTATAAATTATTAAAAATGATTTAGCATGCAGTACTTTCGTCATAATTACTTCAGATTTTAATTTTTGATATTATTATATCGTTCACAACTATAATAATCTGTCCTTCATTTATAATATATAGAAATGCAAAAACTATTCGTACTGGCAGAGAAAATTTTGCAACTTTACATGTAGGTATTATGTGCTTCCTTACCTTTTTCCCTGGTACATTTTCTTGGTATTCTCTTGAACCGCTTCAAGAAATCGCTGCAATTTGCTTCGGCACTAAGTCTATTTTGCTAGCACTAGCCTTCTCTATTTTGCACACCTACATTTTACATTTTTCTCCACGCAGATCATCCAGCACTATTTTACATTTAGTAAGCAATTTCTAGTATTTTTTCTTGTTATTCCGTATCAGATCTGAAAGGGGTACCTGGTGGTCTAAAATACAGGCTTTGGCTTAATTTAGATTCCAGATTTCCCACATCTTACACTATCTGAAACTGTATAGCATAAAGTCTTAGTTTATATTTCAAAGGTATTGATATAACCTACTTATAGTTAAGATAAAATTTGTAAATGCATGCACTGTGTAATTTGTGGAGATGAAATAAAGCTTTATTATTATTATATTATAAAAGAAATATATTTTTTATAATGAATACTTTCACATAGATTTCATAATTATTTTTTTAATTTTGCAAAAATCACAATAATATCACTTTATTTGTGTTATTCATCTTTAGAGAATTTTAAGAAAAAAAATATTTTATTTCATGAATACAATGGGAGAAATGTTAATTTTTGTTGAATATTCGGTCAGATTTATTGCTGAATGTTGTTTACGCGGGCCGCATGTGGCATGTCGCACACGGCGACTGCCCTTCGAATTGGACGCACGTTTTTTTTTGTCGTAAAATCTCTCGTTTTTACATAAAATCGTTCTCAAATCTATGTATGTACATATGTGATTGTGGAGTTTCATAAATCGCAATAGTAACACACGTGAAAACTAAATATGTGCGTCACTCCTATCTAAATCGTCGACAGTATAAATGAAGATGCCTAAAATATCACGTAAGTACTTAGTTACATTGTAATAAAATATACATCACTATGGCGGTACCGAAGGTTTTAAGGGAGGGGGGGGACAGCTGTCCCTCTCTGAATTATACGTATCTAACGTAGGCCAAAATTCAACCACTATGCTATCTACTGGGCACTGGTCTCATCTCAAACATGAAAAGGGTGGGCCAAAATTAAACCACTTCTTTTTTAAATAATTTATTTTACTTTTTTTTCTTTACATAGTTTGAAATAATGTGGTACTGGGATTGAGGGTCCCAGGGTCAATCCGCAGGTTCGATTCCGGCGAAGTCGTCAGGGCGTCATTTGCGAACGAGCCACGGATTCATCAATTTATTACAGTTGTTAGTGCTTTTCTAAAGTAATACCGCAACAGCAGAATTGAGTCCTGTGGTTCGCAAGGTGTGGGCACGTTAGCAAGGTACATTATATAATTATGTAGAAATCACTGTTTCATGGCGTATGTAGGGACCTACCTATTTGTACTGTCAACCACATAAGCTTCTAATTTTATGTTTTATTTTATTTTAGAATACCGCCGAGAAAAACAAGAAGTGTTAAAGTCAACAGATCAAAATACGGATCTCAAGAACGCCAGGTTGATGAAACTTTTATAGCCCACTGCTGGGCACGAGGCTGTCCTCACAACCGGGGAAGGCCTGGAGCGTAGTCCAGCATGCTGCGTGCAGATGGAAAACGCCACTAAGTAGTATTTATACATTTTCGTACTTTCTATTAATTTACTCTCTTTCTACATAATATATCAAAGCATTTATACTTTAAATCGATTTACATTGTTTTTAATCACAAATGTCACATACACGAGTCGTTTTCTCAAAATTTGTACATAGCCTTAATACTGTGTCCCATGACTACAAAAATGTGTTCCAAATGTCTTTTTAAACATACGGTAATAAAATAATGTCCATTAGATTAAGCGATTTATATTTTATCAATTTCTTTCATTTCAAGCGATCAAAGAGAAGCAAAATATAAAAATATGTACATTTATTTTATGTGAGAAAGTGATGTCCATGTCCCACTGCAAGTAGGTAAATTATTTATACCCCAATATATCACAAAAATTAAATTGAGCTTTATATTTTTTTTACTACACTCAAAAAATAACCTTATAGCTTCCTAGCACAAGTATTATTTTTGTATTTGTTGCTTATAACATGAATAAAAAATTAAAATTGGTAGGATCGGAAATTTTGAACAGGTGGAAAATTCCATTCCGAATCCATAATTTCACCTATTGCCGATTAAGAAATCTACTATTTTATGCATTTTTTTGAAACATGCCAACATTTCGCTCTATGAGCATAAGCAGTCCGCTATGTTTAATTTATCCTTTTGTCAGAGTACGCCAATCGAGAGGCACGTACAAGTTGTGTTGTGTCGTGTGAATTGTGCTTCCGAAACCAAAATTCAAGGTACGTAGATCATAATCATTGCATCATTCATTGTGTGCTTAATAAAATGACGAAACTGATTTCTAGTGTAAATATTCGTAAATTGTGTAATTGTGAAAGAAATTTTGATATTTTTATTTCAAGCAGTGCGTCCGTTACTTCCATTCCGAAAATAAATTTATGGTCACGTATATGTGGAATGGCAAAAGTATCGGAATGGAATAATAAAACCAAGTATACAATGCTTGTGACCGATCGTTCTATGGGTACATGCTAAGTAAATTTTGTGAATATATTGTTTATTCATATTTGTTTGCCCTTTAACGTTGTAACTACTAAACTGATTTTCAAAAAATGTAGAACGCATAAAAAGTAAATATTAGTGCAAAATTTTTTTGAATGTTGAAAAAATCAACTATTAAAACTATCTATTATTTTGTTATACAATGACATCATATATTAATCTGTTACTTTCAAGTAGCCTTTTGCTTACAAAATTAAGCCATTTTTCTTGATTTCAGTGTGTATAAAAAAAATGGTGGTGTTTCTTGATGTCGACGATATCTTGACCAAATCCCATTTTTCTACAATGAATAAATACAACTGGCAATGGCCATAGCTAATAACTCATTTTTGTCTTATTCAAAACTGTGTTATGGATGTGGAAATACTATTACACTGAATTCTGGAAAACCTCAGCATTTTGTACTAAATAGCTACGAAAATATTAAATATTTACCTAACTATGGCTTTTTCTGGTGTCCATGGTGCCAGTATGCTGTATACGATCATTTTACTGAAGAAGAATGTGAATTTTACGGGTATATATTTCATTCACTAGGATTATTAGAAACAAAATATCAAAATTAATAATGTGTCCTTACTAAAATTCATCTTATTTATTTTCTCAGATGCCACTAACCCCTGCAGAAAAAAGAAAAGCTCCTGTTAGATACGAAGAATATAAAAAAAAGATTTGATGCGATTAGATTCGATCCCGACGAATAATAATTTAGTATCTATTTTATTTGACTAACTTTGGTTTAGCTTGAAGAAGTTTTTACTTCGACAAATTGTTTTGTTCTGTCGAGAAATATTTTTTATTTCTGATCGAATTAAGACAATAAATCTTAACATAAGATAATACATAACTAGTTGCGGGCGAAGCCGTGGGCAGAAATCTAGTAAGTCAAACAATCTTACTCGATCAGAAATAAAAATTTCTCGTTAGAATAAATCAATTTCTCGAAGTAATAACATCTTGTTTAAGTGTTGATTTTATAAATTTTACTAGAAATGTTAAAAAAAAGTGATCTCTTAAATACAAAGAATATTATTATGTTACCATAAATTTTAAGATGTTTTTATATGTGTACTAAGCTTAAGAACTCCATACCGTTACAGACTAACATTTTCCGTGACGGTCCCATGAGGAATTTTTAGTAGACTGATTTTTGTTAGAAAAATCTTTTTTGTTTATAAATAATTATTTTTGTAAAGGTTCTCTTCATAATGCACAGAAAAGATTTCATTTAAGTGTTTTAATTACGATAAGAATCTAATTATAGAGGAAAGATTTAGCCAAAGAGTAACGGAATGGAGAAAAGAATTAAAATAAAAACTTTATTACTATACATTCTATAGTTTAGACTGTTATTTTAAGCCCTTGAAGTTATTATTGATACAATTAAAACATTAACAATACAAATTTGTTGACCTTTTATTTATATTTCGACCTTGACCCTTGTTATTTTGTTGACCTTTATTTTAATTTCGGACCTAATTTTCGTTTTGGAATGGAACATTTTAGACCCTCAGAAGAAAATCTAAAAATCATGTAATAAATCGCTATTAATTCATGGTAATACTATAATTTATGTAATAAAATATATTTAAGATGATATTTAAGCTATAAAAACATTATTTTAATAACATAAAATATTTTCGTCATAATTATCTAACCAGACAATTTTTGAGAAAATGACCCACACATACATGAATTGCACCCGAGCAAAGCCGGGGCTGAACGCTGGTACACTATATTTTAAAAGACTTCAGTTTTGCAGAAATTCGCTTTTATTACTCTCTTTCCTCTGACAACCTCTATTCTACCTTGTTACATCATAAGCAAGAAACGTTCCTTATTTAAACATTGAAAAAAGTAAAAAGTTAAATGTGCCGGCCAGCTCAGCCCACTAAGTAGCCTCTTCCGTACATTCTTCTTGGTGCGTTACAATATGTTAAGTTAGACCGCGAGAAATGCAACTTTAAGAACCGCATTCAATCACGTGATTCATCAACAAACATAGACTTTATTGTAATTTTTCTTTCATATCACCTAAGTAGTACAGACATTCCTTCAGTTACAATCTTATTATATTATTATGTATATTATACTAATATACATTTTTATCATGACGATTAAAATATTTAAATATACATAGTATTTTCTTTTATTCTATTCTTCTGTAGAAACCTATGAGTATGAGTTGTTGTATAATATTAGTGACAAGTATTTTTGTTTATTTCTACACATACAATCACTACTTGTCACTGGACAAGACGAATGAGATATCGCGACCATGAAGCGACCAATCACGATGCTCTATTTTCCTACTCTCGGTCTAATTCAGTAAAAACACGGAGTTATAAGACTCCGTGTTTTTACTGAATTGTTTGTTTAGCCATGTCCATAGGCTTGGTGGTCCATGGCAGTGCAGGCAAGGGTTGCAGGCAGTGCAGAGGTATGTAGGTAGCTAGGTCATAACGACTATATAATTTATTATATTACGGTTTTGGGTACGGTAGATTCGATGTCACCATATTTGCCACGTCACTAAAATCCATTGCTGGATCTTTCTCCAGTTTTGTGTCCCCTTTATTCCTTGATCCATTGATAAAAAGTGGATCTTTTAGAGCTAACTTTGTGTCCGAAAATCCATTGTTAAACATAACATTCTCTTTAAGGCTTAAAACAAACAAAAAAAACTTAAAGAGGGATCTTTTCGCGCAATCAATTATTACGTAGTTAAAATTTTTTCATATTCCGGCTCGACAAAATACACACAAAGTTGTAATTGGAATACTAAATACAAAATACATATTTATATGTATTTAAAATATGAAATAAAGAATACTTCTATAAAGTTTATTTAAAATCTATACTTATAATAAATCTGTAGAGAGGTCAATTCTGTACATAAAATATATTTCCAAAATAACTATCAGGGGG
>DWQL01001872.1:0-10648 GCA_018231265.1 Noctuana haematospila
ACATAATATGTACAGAATAGGATCGCCTTATAAATACAGGATAATATACCAACACAACAGCTTACTCAAACTTCACGAACCTTTAAACCTAAATATTTAGCACAAAAAACAAGTATGTAAACTTATATAATCACAGAAAGCTGAATAATTAAGTGGAGGAATATAGAAATAAAAGTATCATGACAATTATTGAACTGCAACACCATTATTCTTTTTGTTAAGACTCTGAAAAAGATAGAAATTAAAGGAAATCCATCGTAAGGAGTTCATCTTCTACTGGACGAAACGGCCTCTAAATTCAGCTGGTTCTCGCTATCCTCTTCAGGTCAATAGTCCATCATTTCCGAGATATTGATTTTTCGAGGCGTACCGCTCCTAAGGTTGTCCCTATACTTTAAGTGTTTTAATTTTATTAAACGTTTTCCATCCAAGAAGACAGCTTGTTCTTCTGTTCTTCAAAACTAGATATAAATACATAAGTCCTAAATCAAACAATAAATCATAATAAAATTTAAGTAGCTTAGATAGCTGAGGAATCAGATGTATTGGTTGCTAGAACTAAATGAACCCAAAGTACTGCAGTTACCCACGCACTAAATAGACATTGAAGATACTGAACACGCCAAGTTCCACCTAATCAAGAAAGATGTCATGTTGCCTATAGAATACTAAACACACATGTTGCCTTCGCAAAATCACGACGGATGGATAAACTAGGCGCCCTCGCTATGACGTCAAACCGGATTCGAAGGCACTAGTCAAGTTGCTTATTGCTTCATCTCCTATGAACAATTTCCTGAGAATTCACCAAGTTTGGTGTAAAAATATCAGACACTTTTAAGCATACACAAAATTTGCTGCAATTTTCTGTAATTAGGTTATTAGAAAATACATAATTATTAAGTTCATTATGATTTTACGCAAAAGCATTTACGCCATTAATTGCTTCATAAGACAATAATATATTAAATAAAATACCTTACAAATAAGACATCGAAACAATTCATATCCGAGACAATTTAAGAATTATTTACGCCCATAATTAGAAGTTCCATTAAGCGAAATATAAGAAATTCAAATTTGACAACTCATGTGAATGATAACCTTTTTAATTGTAATATAGAATTATACGCCAGTAGCATAAGTTCTTAGCCTCAAACCTCTGAGTAAGTTATAGCTGTACTATAGGTCTGTCATAGTAAAAGGATCCCCAAATCATCTCGGCTACAAAGTGCAATGTTGCAGATAAATCAATATACCTGCAGCGGTCCACGTCCGCCCCTCTCTTGAACTCTTGTCCTGGCTAACATGTGACCTGAAGCATTGTAATGCATTAATAAACACACCCCTTAACATCTAAAACCATGCAGGGAGAAGCGAACCGACGAACTCGACTCTTCAAGTAGCTAAACTTGTTAGTCAGGAACTAAATTGTTGTCAACTTCAGGAGTAAGTCGATTAAAATTCCATTTCGCTAGACGTGCATGCGGTTTTAGGGATTAATTTGAGATTTTTAAATTATAGCAAATATTCCTTCATATTAAACTATCGAGTGATTGTTATAATAATCTAATATTTAACAAAATATGAGGATATCTATCTGGGTAAAGATATTTTTTCTTTTTAATTCATGATTCAAATTTTTACATTCACTAATTTAGTTGTTTATTAATTAATAATTACAATTATTAAGATGAATAAACGTTGTTAAGTATTAAAATTATTATTTTGTTGTCGAGTGTAGTAATTTTAAAGATTTTTAGTTTTTAAATAGGAAATTTACCTTCATATATAAAATATTGCATAGATCTACTTACCCTGCTGGTGCAATAGGTCTGAGTTGCAACTGATTTGGTGTTCCATCAGACAGTCTTTTTTGGCCTCTAGACTCCTGGGTTCCAACACTTTTGGTGGAGGTTGAGCTCTGAAAATATTAGAAAAATTCACATCAAAATTGGAATGATTTCCAGAGGTGCTTCAAATATTAAGAAACCCAAAACCAAATAATAAACTTTAACTCTTCTCTTAAGTACAGGAAAGAAAAAAATTTTAATGATTTTCACTAAGAAAATAATTGTTTAAACGACTTACACCAAAATTTAATATAAACTAAACTGTTTGAACCACTAATTAATATGCCAAGCTTCAATCAGTTGATTAGTTCTGATGAAAAGTGAAATTCATTAATGAAAAGTGGCAGATGGCAGTAAATAACAACAATGAGTGTGAAAAGGTAATTAATGCAAGACTCACTAAATAATGTATATAGATACGAGTATATTTCAACAATGGTTAAACCACAACCATATATCATGAAGTTATTTAAATTTTGTAACATGATAACGCAACATAACACCAAACGATTAACAGAAATATTGAAAGAAAATAATGGAAGGCAGAAAACAAAGGCGAAATTATATTGCATGGGAAGAATGCTACATAATATGCTTTTGCTCACAGATATGATTTGTGGCGATGACGCCTGTCCTGTAGATATTATATTTATAAGAGAGGCACTGCTCACTATGGGCTGTTGGAGAAATTGAAAATATTATATTTATTACAACTAGAAGTAATAATACTTAAACTAAATACACTAAATCAAACTTGTATAATATTTCTTTGCAGGTATCTAATGTCATTATCAATTCATCACTGTCCCACAGCTGGACATAAGTTTCCTTTAAAATATGAAGGTTAACGCCATAGTCCACCACACTCGCCACGTGTGGGTTGGTGGTATCTAATGCATTCATTATACTACTACTGAATAAGTAACACCAACGCTTACCATAATATAGCATGTCACTTTAATTTATGAGTAAGTTATAGTATAAATAATATAGATATTATATGATAATAATATTTAATTGAATAATATATATTTTATTACATAAACTTTTTTAATTTTTACCTTCTGATTTAGCTGCATTATGGTGCCAGTGGCTTGCAATTGTTGCAACTGTGCTGCCGACAAAGGTAATGATGTAGGTTGGTAATTGTTTGCTGGGGCAATCTGGAATAATGGAAAGCAAGCACTATGTTAATTACTTATAATGTCTAAAGCTCATTATTTCTCTACATAACCTTTTTTTTATGATATGAAGTAGCAGACGAGCATGCAGGCTGCCTGGTGTTAAGTTGTGGTGGTGGTGTTATATAAAATGAAGTCGCATCCGCTGTCTGTTTGCTTATTTTTTAAACTATTTAACGGATTTTAATGCAGATTTCGCAATAGATAGTGATTGAAGAGGAAGTTTTATATGCATATATATATGACAGATAAAGGAAAAATGTTTAAACTATTAATGCATAAAAGAAATTACAAAAACAATTTAAAATTTACCTACCTATGTAGCTTTATTTTTTAACATGTTAACACTTTTAAACATAAAATTTGTAAGGGACTGTGAATCAAGTTTTTCTTAGAATATAATATCAATATTTGTTCACTAATTCCTATGTATAAAAATATGTGTATAATTATCTGTTACTTACAGACACATACTGTTGGGGCTGCAGGTTTGACAAGCCTGCTTGATTTGATGTCAAATCCTGTAACTGTTGGTATGGAATGATCATCGTCTGAGACCCAGGCATGGTCCACTGAACTGTCTCTGCACCTTGAATATGGTATTTCACATCTTTATCTCCCTTGTCTGTACTGTACAAGATTTTCTGTGAAGCATTTGTACCTTGAGCCGCGCAAACCACAGGCGTAGACATTGCTGAGCTAACTGTTGTTGTGTCAGCACTATTGAGGCTCGCTTGCGGGAAGGATAACCCGTTCGGTAAAATCATAGACATGGAAGATGGGACACCACTCAGCCTCAGCTGAGTAACATTGACTGGTTGCATAGTAGATAAGTCTACGATTTGAGTCCCACCAAAGTTTGGCTGTTGTAAGGTATTTAGAGATTGCCCAATTGGTAAGGACGTGAAGTTTGTATTGGAAACTTGCATACCAGACTGCATAATTGGTATTAACTGTCCATTCTCTTGATTGAGAACATACTGCTGTTGCGGTTGGGATAGAAGCTGCAAAACTGTGGGCTGACGGACCGTCATGAGAGGGGCAGTCGCAGGAGCGACGCTTACGACAGGGGGGATGACGGTGGGGTGAGCTGTGGTAGAGAGGGAGGTAGGAGTGGACAGGGTGACGGTTACGACGGGCGGAGGTACGGGCTGAGGAGTGGAAGTAGTCGTTAAGGTCGGTGGCGGCACGTTCAACACGGGTGGCGGCCCTCCGGCGTGCGCCGCGCTCCACTGGGCCAGCTCCGCGCGTATCGTTTCAATGAGATTTTGCGCTAACGAGCGCGCAGCCGCTAACGCCTCGGAACGCGTGTGATGCAGAGCCAAGTGCAATGGCTCAAACTTATCACTCTTCAATACCGCTACTACACCAGTCTCAGAACGTATGTATTCCAAGTTCGTGGCATTCTACAAACAAAACACAATTATAACTCAATTTCACTAAACATTAGGTAAGCCTGTATAGTTTATGTCTCGTAAGTACTTGGAAAACTCACTGGGCCAAGCAGCCTTGCTTTTATGTCGAATGCGGCCGGCGCGTTATCCAAGCCAATGTAGACTTTATCTATGAGACCCCCAGACATAGTTTTTTCGAATATTACATGCGATTTAGAAATTATTTATGTTGTTATCGCGTGATGCATCTTTTCTCGTACATCAAATACAATTGCACAAAAAACCTTATTTGACGTTTGACGTTTAAAATAAAATTGTTGACTTTTGACTTCACCACAGACTACCTATGAAATGAATACTTAATTCTGAAGTGCTGCCAGTACTGATTGGAGATTTAGAACGCCGGGATGTCTGATCTGAATAGGAACAAAATTCGCGGTGAAGGAACGCAAATGAAAAAGAAAACCGTACGAAAATCGATTTTGTATGTACTTGTAAATAATAATTTTGAGCTCGGAATTTTGGGTAGGACAAGTCGTAAAAAACATGTCATTGCGTATTGCCTCTAATAAAACCAACTCGTCTATCATATTCTGGGAATGGCTATCATGGGACCACCAGACACGATATTGTCATGCCCTGAGAGCGGCGCTGATATGTAGGTGATGTGTGAATGGGCCTTTACAAGTGTATGATTATAAATTTTTTTCAAATTAAAAATGCTCATATTTTACCGTATTTTAAAAGGAGGGTAAATAAGAAAAACAGCCAGTAGCGTATTTAACCATTTGTATTTCTACAAAACATGATATGCCTTCTCTATGTAATTTATTTATTTATTATGTTAAGAAAATATATAACATTTTTTTATCATCTTCATAACAATCAATAAATGTTAATGTTTTATTATGTTATTTTATACACAATTTTGTCATATTATATCACTTCTAACAGTTTTAGTTACTTCACAGATCTTTAAGGCTACTTAAGGTGCTATCAAAGTAAAAGCTAGTAGCTATTTTATTTAAAGTTTTTTTGTTAATAATAATATGTACAGAATAATTTTCTCAAAATTATACTGTATCCTTTCGTAAAAATGCCAAGCTTTAAAATTCCAATTTAAGGTGATTTTTTTACTGTATTTATTTCACAATAAAATAACCACTAAACAAGTAACTATTCTTAGTTCTTGCGCTTAATTTTATAGCACACTTAAGGGTAGATACATATCAAAGATTAATATAATTACTCTATATGAATTGTTAGTATAACAATCAAAAAATCATAGAATAATTAGTGAGGTGGGAGTGTCGATTATTATAACACATGACATTTGGAAGCTTACACTGATTCCACTTAAACTAAATAACTTATTGCCTATTTTTAATCTAAATGTACACGACTAGAAGATCGAAAATATTTGTTTTCAAATATATATTTTTTTATGCAAACTAGGGACAGAGTGTAAACTCCAAGCTCATATTTTATCATAACATTTTATATTTATGTAGTATAGTATGTAGATACAATCACACTAAGGTAAGGAATCAGTTCAGCAAAAGGATACCCTGACATCAGAGAGAGAACATGTAAATATACAAAATATGAAGTTTTTTTCATTACAAAACGAATTTACAACCAATTTATATATTATGTCCTAACTCCTAACTGTATAGCACACAGTAGTGATCATTTGGTCAATGAAACTATGTGCAGCTATACGTAGTTTTTAATAGTGGGACAATATTTGTAAAAGGGTATTCTGAATTTAATATTAGTTTTATTTAAAAGTTTGATATTATGAACATTTTCTTTTTATATAATATAACAGAATTTTAGACAATAGGTGCACACAGAAGTCAATTCCCGATTTAATGTAACAGTTGTTGCTATAAACAAAACTATTTAAAGCTACTAAACTTGTAATTAAATAAAAATGTATTATTGTTATATACTAATAATAATTAATATACAATATAAATTTTGTATTGTCCAGTGTCACCTAGGTCCCTGGCACTAAATTTTGAACACATTTTCAAACTTATTCACACACACACACGATTAAAAACCAATCATTCTTTAAATTTGGAATACAAAGTGAACAGATTAACCGCAATAAGGTACATAAGCTAATATAATACTTTACATAAGCTAATTTTGAATATACTTAATGACAATAGCAATATCAAGACAAATTAAATATTAATATGTTTTTTGCGAAACTCGAATAAAGATCATAATGCTTAATCTAAAAATATCTTTACATTAAGTACACAATATGATATTTTAGGGAAAGACTTAATATTCTAAAGAATATTAATACGAACTTTTCAAACAATTTCTGGAAGAATAAGAAGCCACTTTTGGCACTTAATATTAACAGCCAGGACATTTGAACTATTAATATCATGTTATAAACATTTAATACAATCTTTCAATTTGTTAAAAAGGATTATGAAAATGTTGCTAGTATTTTATCACATTAAAAAGGAAAACACGAGGTTCATAACTTATTAAAAATATCGTTACAGTAAAAAAAGAGTTATATATTACATCTTTGTAAACTTCTACGAAATTTAAATTATACTTATAAAATTCGCTTCAGATTCTCTTAGGGAAGTTTTAGGTTTTGAACATTAGTTTTTTTATACTTTAAGTAAACGTCTCTCTCATATCAGATATAGTAACTTTATTACACAAAAACAGTATGTCAATACTTACTTTTTTAAATATCTGTTTTCTTAAAACTAATAAAAAAAGTAACACGAATTTAAACATTTATTAGGTTCTATGGAATTTCTAAACAAACATGCTGAAAACTTTGTAAGTGCATTGTAACTTGTTAATAATATATAACAATATAACAATTTTTAACAGCATGTCAAAACAAAATAGAGTAGAAAAATACTTTTTTATCTTTATTTCTGCAAAATGTATTTATGATTATTTCTCATTATTTAACCTTTTTAACTACCTGAATATAAGAAATAATAACGTTTAGTAGATGTTACTTACAATATATTTAAAAATGTAATGTTTCTTACCATACGAAAACTTTAAAGAATAAGAAGTTCTGTCTACCCATACATCACTAAAGCCAAACGTTAAAAGTTAGACTCAAACTTTCCCATAACATTCCACCCCATTCTAAACTGCACTTGAATACTGGATTTGGCCATTTTTATTTACATGACTTTATATGTAAACAGAAATCACTCACAGGAGCTCGGGGGACTGGCGGTCGTCACAACAGTCTAACAGCACAGAGGAGTAGAGTCAATTTAGGCGCGCACACCGCGAGCAGTAGTCGTCGTTGGCGGGGCTGCCGTAGTACATGCAGAGGGGCGCGCGGCAGGGCTTGGGCTCGGGCGGGCGGTCGTCGTAGAAGGTGGACTTGGAGAGGTAGAGCGTGCGGTCGGCGGGCGGGCGTGCCGAGGTGGTGGCGAGCGCGCGGGCCGCCGCGTGCGCGCCGCCGCCCGCCTCCGCGTAGAACTGCGAGCGGCCCGTGCCGTAGCGCGGCTGCGCGCACTGCACGCCCTCCGACATGCCCGCTTCTTTGCGATTCTTCTCTGCTGTGTACCTGGGTAAACAGTTTCATTAAAACATAAATAGTTTTCTCCGCGTTTTCAGGCAATGAAAAACTGCTACAATGTCTGTGGTGTAACTCCCGCTTTGTTGTAAATATGAGCTGCGTTCTTTACATTGTCCATTGCTATAGTGATGAAATAAGTTATTTGTCATCATTCATGTCAATGTCATCCGAGTAGTATAATATAATTATGATATTGATAAGGGAAGAGATTTTATTTGCACTGCACTCAGGAATCAGATTTGATATCAAGTTTTTGTGGAGAAATGAATAAATTTACTTATAATACAAAACAATAAATAAAACTGTAACAATTGCAAAACATTCGCTAAAAGATGTCGCTAAAAGTCACTGAATTAATTTAAATGGGTCAAATTTCGACCCTCAGGCGACCTTTAATAGTGTATTAACCGGTTTTAATTTTTTTCTAAAACTACATAGACTTGTGTATGTATTACTGACCCAATCCATGCTTCATTGAGATAATTCTTGACCATTTCCTCCTGAACAGGCGCTCGTGCCGCCAGCACTCTACAGCACAGCACTTCGCAGGTCGACTGCCTTCTCACCAGCCCTTCCTCTGGATTACTCTGGCTCCCACTGCTTTTACCGGTGAGTTTCGCCATTGAACCGAAATTCTTTTTCAGTTTACTGCTCATTGACCTGCCGATGCTACCGAATTGTTTGGCGACGGAGTTCATTTGCTTAGAGCTTTTGGTGGACAGGGCGTCAAGGGACCTTCTGAGCTCTTCTGAGGGTTGGGATTGGGAAAGGCATTCGACTCTTTCCAAGTCAAGGTAAGCGGCGAGCATAGAGGAACGTTGGTACTCGTCTGGTAGGAGCTTGTTGATTGTCTTCTGATCCGGTTCCACATCCCAACGGAAATCTTCACCTGGGTCTACATTGAATCTGTAGATAAAAATAAAGACAGAATGTGAAAAATGATGAGTCCACACTAAAATGAATGCACTATATACTAAGATGCCGATGACTAAGTGTGACACTGGTGCACTGACACATTGGCACACTGTCATACGTACACTGGCGCACTGGCACACCGGTACACACTGGCATACTAGTACACTGGCGCACTGGCACACCGGTACACAGACTGACCGTATGGGCATGGGGTTGGCGGCGTGATCCTCGAGCGGCACCCTGGCGCCGTCGGTGGGCAGCGGCTCGCAGGGCACGAGCGCGGAGAAGTGGCCCGCGTCGTACGCCAGCAGGATCGGCGCCTTGCTGCACGACTCCGGCGGCAGCTCCAGCGGCAGGTAGATGCCGCCAAACGGGATCGGCGCTATCGCCTCCCCGCGGAAATCCTGAAATTTATTTTTATTTATTAACTTTTTGGCTGCGTGAAGAGCTTGCAATGAACGATCTTCTACTAGTCAACCCTAGTTTGAAGAATAAAATTAGTGGTAGATACTATAAAGGGTAATAAGGTAATTGAGTCTTTGTTGACAACATTTAATACAATTTTAAAAACAATATAAAATCGATAAGATGTCGTACAGAACAGTAATTGATTCATAACAAAATCAACCACACTTGCAATCGATGACGTCATTGTTAATCTATTATGTCATTTGTTTGTCTTTTGTCAGACCTGTAAGAGTTCTTCTAATAAAAATCGGAGTGATGTTAATTGGGTTAATTATATGGGATGTGTTACATTAATAGGTGCAAGTCCATGTCAGGGTCAAATCTAATTGTATTAGAAGACAGCTAATGAATAAGGTCATTTGATTTGAATGTATTAAGAGATATCTTGTCACTATAGCTTCATCATTTTCGCTTACAAGTTCTCCGAATTCTAGCTTTGTGCTTCAATTCTGTCTTACACCTTTTCTATATCTATATTTTCTATTTCTATTTTATTTCGGAATGCTAACAACTGTTAAATTAAATTATTATTGGCTCACCTACTTAATGTGATATAATATGTACATATTTTCATCAAGTTATATATTTATCCATGAAATGTTCTTCCCTTTCCTCCTTTGCTACGATTCCATACTGTTGTCTTTTATGGTAAGGCCACCTTTGTGCATTTTTTTGTTTCCTTTGAATCGATGAAAAAGTCTGTCATTTGACACATGAAATTATGACGTCATAATGCGTATTGGTCATACAAAATGTTTAAAGGAGTCGCATTTTGACAGCTCAATAAAAGTATCACATTTGACTTGCTTGCCAAACGCCCCATTGTTGTGTTATTTTTTTTAGTAGTAATGTACTCGACTACTCGTATACTGACCCTAAGCGCAACATCGGCGAAGACGACGACGGGCCGCCTCATGACGTGCGCCAGCGCGAACACGTGCAGGTGGTCGAGCGAGGCGTAGTGCGGCGCGGCGGAGGGCTGCGGCCGCGGCCGGGGCTCCGCCGACGCCGCCGCCACCGCGTCGCCCCACTCGCGCTCCCACTCCGCCTCCGTCGGCGTCAGCCCGGCGCCCCGCAGCGACACGCTCTCGGACCAGCGCCAGCGCCGCTTTATTGCATCTGTGGTGGTGACGCACATGCTTAGTTATCCCTTATGCTCAAGCTATATTGCGTCATTTGTAACTTGTAATTTACACACTTGATTTTAAAGGAGTGCCGAATTTTTTTCCGCCGGCTTTTTTCTCC
>DWQL01001873.1:0-10648 GCA_018231265.1 Noctuana haematospila
GGTCCAGTAGTTCCTGAGATTAGCGCGTTCAAACAAACAAACAAACAAACTCTTCAGCTTTATATATTAGTATAGATGTCACTACGAGTAACTTTTTCAAGCTTTCTCAGTACTCAATCACATGTGACAGTGAAACAAGTCATTTATGGTCAGACACAGGTCTTCAGCCTTTTTATTTTAGACAAACTTTTATATTTTAGGTCAGAACTAATCCGGGAAGCAGGAAGCCTGCGTATGGTGAAGATCCGCCAGCTCGTGCCCGCTGATGATGGAGAACAACGGAGAAAGCAAGTGAGAATAATAAATACTAGAGATCTTCTATTAGTCAAAATCAATTCTTTCAATTCAACTGTTTGAAATTTTATTGAGGCTTGAAGCTTTGATTTTGATTGAAGCTTAAAAAGTTCCCGCCAACATAAATGTCATGTTAAAATGTTTTTTTCTTCGTTATGGCGATGATGCAGACATGCTCAGCCAATGTAAAGTGTGGAGTGTTAACGTAATACGTTATGGTAAAACAGGGAATAACATAACATTTGATATTTTATTTACATACGTTAAGTCAGTCTGTGCTGTCACTGCTGTCTGTCAAGTCAAACTGTCAAACGCTCTATTATATATATCTCTATTTAAAATTAAAACACAAAATAGGTATTCCTATACTACAATAATGACATCACGCCATTTGCCGGGGGCTTTGACGTAGGGTTTCTTCACTTATGCTCTGTCCTGTATTCCTGTCCATGAATTCTTCCTTTTTACATCATATTGATCACATTGATCAATAAATAAGTTAAACTAAAAAAACGCTCAGAGCTAGCCAGTTTATAGTTTATACCCGAGCGGATAACTGCGAATAGTGCGAATACTGACTGCGATGACTGAATTGTCTGGAACTTGAATGGTTATTAGAAAATAAACGTAAATAGTCTTTACAAAATACGTAATAGAATAGATAATCCCAACAAGAATTTTGACAGCGACAGTTTGGCAACGCCGCGGCGCTGCACCGCGCCCTTGTCAGTTGTCACATCTCAAAGATCAACTCGCAGATTTAACAACACAACCATACATTCTATTCTATGTAGTCTGTGAACACAACACATAACATACCTACTACGCCTACGTTACTGAGTGTAAATGTACTAAATGTAGGTACTGACTTGGAAAAAGTAAAACAAACCAACTAATAAAATCATAGATGCAAAACAAAGAAATGCAAACGTGGATATCTAGTACCTACTTACGTATTTAGTACAAAAAAGTAGATCGGGGTATTTGTGTAATTCTTATTTCAGTACATAACATGTCCATAAATATTTTTTATTGTACAAATTGCACATTTTGAATGGAGCCGCTGTTTGGAATATTGGCCTATTGCATACGGCGATAACAAAAACTAAATCGTATTCATTGCGCGTTTGTTTTTTTCAATTTCAACTTTTACCAGTACAAGAATAGCAATGTATGTCATAATTATAGTGTAAATAATAAATATTTCATGAAAGTTAATACAGTTTGTTTTTTTAGGCGACGTTCTAATGTTGTACCTAATAATTATAACTTATTTCACTTCCCCACAGTGTTTTTTATGAATTTTATTTTCCAGATATCAAAATTGAAGGAAGTGTTACCAGCCATAAGGAGCTCCAAGCCAACAGCTTGCACGAATGGATGGCAATTTGACACAGCACATTATAAGCGGACGTTAGTTACAGAGGTAAGTTCTGGACTTCTGGGTACACAGGCGACAATAAAGAAGAATAATACCTCTCATACTCTTCTTTTGGGACGTAGGGACGTAAAGCTACAGAAGGTAACAGTGAAAATACGTCTGCAATATACGGATCTCAGAGCATCGATTTCATTATTCATTTTTCATGGGTTTAGTTTCAAAGGGTTTGGTCTGATGTCTTTCATCATAGTCTTTCGCCTACAAAAAAAATGTTGATCAGAAATTTGGTTGTTACAGAATTTATTATTGTATAAATTAATTATTTTAAGCTAATAAATTGATAAATATTTTAAATTGTTACAGGGTTCAATTTTTTTTTATTGGGTCTGCACTTACTCGTATATTGTAGGGAAAAAATTTAATAATTTTGTGAACTCATTTTTCAATGTTTTTAACTTTTTACTTCACCTTATTTCAGTTCTCCCTGGTTTGTAAAAAGGATTGGCTACCGCGGACCAGTAATACTCTCTTCTGGGTTGGATCCATATTCGGAAACCTTTTCTTCGGATGGATGTCTGACAGGTAATGTATAACCAGACAAACGCTATCTGGATCGTACTTAAATTATATAATATTTTGTTCGTTATTTTCTCACTCTACAATATTGATTATCATAATTCTGTCAATATAGAATCGTTGTCCTCTTTGTCAGTTGCAAGTTTTGCTTGACAGGACGGGAGCCGTCCGCTATTTTACTAAGGCACCAGGAAATGCAGGAGATGAGATTTTATGTCTATTTACGGCTGTTGGCTCATAGAAGGCACTGTTAACTAAAACGTATAATATGCTATTCAACACTAGATGGCAATAGTTACGTTAAAATGAATTCATCTATTTGACACTAGATGGCAATGTACTTAAACCGCAAGCATTAAGTAATTCTTGACCCGAGTGGTGTAATGGCCCAGGTTCGATTCCCGGCGGGGCAGAAATTTAAATGACTAAATTCCCGGTCTGGGTATTTGTGTGAATGTCTTTGTGTGTATGGTACCAAAGAAACAAGGAATCCTAATGTGGGGCTGTGGGTGTGAAGCGTGAAGCGTTAATTCTTAACAATACAGCATCTTAAAACCTAGATATGGCCGTCGTCCTACAATTCTCCTGATGATCTTCCTGGAAGTTCCACTGGCTATTGCTGCGTCATTCCCTGGATCGTACTGGAATTACACGGCGCTAAGGATCGCTGGGGGCTTGTTCTTCCCAGCCTTGTACCAGCTGCCATTCATCCTGGCTTTGGAGTTAATGCCACCAGCTCGAAGGACCAATGCTGGTAAGTACTCGTATATGTAGGAAAAAGTTACTATTTCATGTACCTCGTACTAAATAACTAAAAAATTTGTGTTTCCCATGTTAATAGGCGGCGGTAACCACTAACCATCAAAGGCCTTTTCACTAATCTATTAAAATTACATTAAAAGCACGTAACGCGGCGCGCGTAGTAATGATTTTTAAATTCCATGCGCAATGACGCACATTCCACGCATAATTCCACGATTGGCGCGTCTCACGTAGTGTCGGTATATTAAAGTTATAGTTTTGGTGGCGTGGCGCGTTTCGAACTCACGTTTATGTTTCAAGCACCTTAATTTTTAAAGGTTATTTAAGTATAATAATATAAAAGTGAACAATAAAAAATGACCAAGTTTTTTAATTTGTTTCACATTGTTTAATAAATGATTTTTATTTTTATTTGCTTTTAATCGACAAAAAATTTGTCAATTGACTCATGAAATTGTGACGTCATAATGAGTATTGGTTATACAAAGTGTATGAACGAGTCGCATTTTGACAGCTTATTATATTATTGACGAATTGTCCGTTTGGTGTAGTGGTTACCATCAGTCCACCATTCGAAGGGTCCCGGATTCGATTCCTGTCGGGGCAGAAATTTAAATGATGAATTTAGATTTCTGTTACCGGTCTGGGTGTTTGTGTATTAGTATTTGTGTGTGTCCATGGCACCCACGACACAGGGAATCCTAGTGTGGGGCTGTGAGTGTGAAGCATTAAAGTTGTCAATGGTTTTACGATGATCTTATAGAATTCGGTAATTTTGTACATAAATAATAAAGTGATGTTTAACAATATTTACAGTAGTATTAACTAAATTAGGTAATTGTTTAAATAATCGTTTTTTAAGCAATTACGAACTAGATAGGTATACCTATCGTCATTCAAACGCAAGACCATTGAGAAGCCAGCAGTGGAGAAGGGTGTATTTTGGTGTAACCTAAGCCGTTCCAAAAAAACATCCGCTAAAATGGGCGCACTGAGGGTGATGGGGAGCAGGGAAGCGCCCCCACCCTTTGGATTTATCATGTTACATAATATTTTTGGCTTCTATAAAAAGTGCGTTTCCATTTTATAGGGCCAAATGTCTGATTCTCAAAACCAATAACCATCTCAAAAACCGAAAAGCGATGGTAGTCGGCTGTATGAACCCTTGGCTACTGGAGACCAGTGACAATAAAATAGCAGACTAGAGGCCCAGCATGTATGTTTGAGGTATATATTTTCGGTCGTATTATCTGTAAAGGCAGATCAGTTGGCAATACGATTAGCAGTTCTTGTTCCGGCGATGCGGTGAGTCGGCACTTATCTATGTGCTCGGAATTTGACGGAACTAATTGACGTCAATAGCATGAATAACAAGACACGAAGCAAAAAAATAATAAGGTAAATACTTTTATTAATACTGTTTTGGCTATATATTATTATGTTCTACTTATACCTATGCTATATGCTAAATTAACGTGTAGCCTTTACATCTAGACACAAGGCTATGTGTCAGTCCAACACAATGTTCTTTACAGTTATCAATACATTGTGTAAAACAAAGTCCCTTTCTTTGTCCCTTTATCCTTAAGTATGCTTAAATCTTTAAAACTACGCAACGGATTTTGATGAGGTTTTTTTAATAGATAGAGTGATTGAAGAGGAAGGTATATAATATGTATAAACGTTCACAGTTTTTCTGTAGTGTATTTAGTATTAGCATTGCACCCGTGCGAAGCCGGGGCGGGTCACTAGTAATATAATAAACGTGTTACACCTCTACCCACTATTCTCTGTGACAGATTTTTTTGCCATGTCAGTCTTGAAGAAATTGCTTTTTAGCAATAAGACCACCTTTTGTATACTATATTTGTTATTGAATTCTTCTGTATTTGTATAAATTATAATATAGTACATAATAAATTATTATTAAAATTAAATCAGTTTTGATTCGATGATTTGGAACGAACTTGTTTTTACTGTTCCTTTAAAGTACACAATTAGTTAGTGAGTATACCTATACATTTAAAAGGTTGAAAACTTTTTTTTACCACTACGTTTTATTATCAGGTATTCAGGAATGAAGTAGATACATACTTACATAAAGCGAACTAACAACAACAGTATATAGATTTATATCATTATCACGAACAATAGTTACTGCGGTATACAGCAAAGGTAGGTCATATATCATATTACGTAATTTGTGAATACAAGCTTCATGAGGCTCATTATTCAAAGAATTCTTTCAAATCCACAATCCTTTGTTATCATACTCCGCGACTGAATAGAACTTCGAGTTAATTTTAGATCTGTATCTCTTCTTACTTATTCTCGATCAAAGATATACTTAGTACCTAACTTTTTTCAGAACTATTTTCCGACTTTTAATAAAGCAAGATTCTGTAGACAGTTTGTATGAAAACATTATTTCTATTCTTTTCTTTAGAAAAATGTGTTTTCACGAATTGCTACTGAAAATTATTATGGTTTCAGAACTGCGCATATAAAATAGTAGTATAATAATAGATAGAGGTACCTACATAATAACAGACATCATCATCAGCCTATCACTGTGCCACTGTGGTCTCCTTTCAAATATGAGAAGAGTTTAAGCCATAGTCCGCCACGGTGGCCAAATGCAAGTTGCTGGATTTCATATATCTACCTGTCGATGCGGTGACATGAACGGTAGTAAGCAGTTCAACCACTAGGCTATCATTAATCAACAATCAAAATCACGTGCTCATCATAATATTTCTACGTCTATTCAAACGTTTAAATTAATATTTGTAAAATAAAAATATTATGATACAAAGTATGTAAAGCAAGTAGAGTTTAAATTAAAATAATGTTAGTTAATACTAAGTACAAAGTTCATTGAAGATAAAATTACCGTTACAATGGAGCTATATTTCCAAATAATCAGCTTGTTTATCCATTAAAACGTGTATTTTGAGCACGTTCGGTTTTTGGAACATCGTTACATAAAACAACTGATTTTATAATGAGAACAACTATCAGCCACAATGTACTTAGTACCTAGCTTTCAATATTGTTAATTTAGAAATTAGAATGTATTTATTATCTATCTGTCGGTGTTAAGTTTAAAGACGATTTGTCCCAGTTTCAAAAAAGTCCCTAAAATCGCTGCTGAATTTTCCAAAAATTATACGATCACAAGCGTGGGTTATGAAAGCCGATCATCTAAAGCATCAAAGCATACCGTTACCGTTTACCGGCTTGGTCTCAAGTTGGGTATTCGTATAACACGAGAATTTAATCCGGAGCTGACAGCTTAAGTCTTCTGTTCAGCGTGTTTCGTTCTAATAAACGTTGCTCATATGAAACTTTGTACTTAGATTCAGCAGCAGAATGACGCCACCATGCGATAGCCTGGAACCGCCGCACATCGTGGTGTTGGACGGTGGCTTTTCGACGCAGCTTTCCTGTCATGTTGGACATGTCATCGACGGTGACCCACTTTGGAGTGCACGCTTTTTACACACGCATCCCAATGAAGTAGTCAACACACATCTTGATTTTTTAAGAGGTAAGACAAGTTAGATATTAAATTCTTACCTGATGGGGCGAAGTCACTATACAATCATAAAAGCTACTATTAAAACCATTTTCTTAATAAGCTTACTTCAGTCATTTTGTTTTTTATTGTTATTTACTCAGTTTCAACAATCAAGAAATAATAGTTCAGGGTGTTTCCAGTAGACAAGAATTTTCACGGACTCTGTACATTAGGTACTTATTTCATGTCTTATAATCTTGTTGAATACATTATATTATTGTTAATATAAGGAGCACGATAAACGAATCAAGTTTTCATCTAGAACTGTCTCACAAATGAATTCTCGCGAGGTTGTGAGACCTACACGTTGATAAATAAAACAGTTTATTAAGCCACACTGAAAGGAAGAAGTAGAGCAGGCGTAAAAGCGTGGCGCGATGCAACTACTTGTGGCGTACTCGGCATTACACCTCGCACACTACTTATGCACGTAACGAAAGCCGCCCGTGCATGTCCTCTTTCCTTAGGGTATCTAATTGTGCCATAATAATATTATGTATATTTTTTTAGCGCGAAAATCGCACATTGCATCGCTAGTAGTGTGAATCGCGGTCGGTATTCGATGGGTTACTTCTAGTGGAAAATATCATGGCACCTTCCGTGCTGCGGAGGCCACGTTGGGCCGTACCTAGCAGTGGGCTATAAAAAGGATTGCAAGAACTTTCTAAATTAACCTTTCTCTTTATAGTAAGTACAGTATAAACGACTATCTTAGCTCATTTAGAGAAGAGACAATGTACTGCGGCCGCTGAATGATATGTACCTAGATATGAGTACATGGAAGTTTTGACGAATTACACGTTAGGTCGCTTTTAGCTCGTCATTTCCTTGCATCTGACGGCGAGAGTGCGACCTCGTCTCGTGTCATCGTCCTCTGAAAGCGCTTTTCTTCGCCACAAAACGGACCGTTTCTTTTCATAAGAAAAAGCTGAAAAGTGTCTGCAAGCAAATAACTCCCTGGAGGCGAAAAGCCTACTGCCTTGCTTTGCCGCTTCCTATAGAAAGGAGGGAATGATATGAATAAACATAAAAAATGGCTTCGAGCATTGTGGGAATATTATTATTTCGCCGACACATTATAGTAGCACTAAAGTTGAAAAGTAGACCGCAACATCTCAAAACGATGATGAATAAGCTAATATTACGTTAAGGCAAATTAATATACTAAACGATATTTAGCGTCAAATTTACGCTGTAATAATTATGATTATCGCTTAGTAGGTTGCCAAGAAACGCAATTGTTTCCCTGTAGCCTAACTACCTCACATTTGCATAGTAAAGACCGGAGGCGCGAAAACCGAGTGGAACAACAGCGGAGCGCGAGCTGGATACATGACGCCGCTGTCATTAATCACCTTGTCTGTCTAATACGTTTCCATTCGTAGGCTGTGCGCCGTCTTCTATTTATTACATAATTAATTTCTTCGACCCAAACGAATATTCCTTTCGTCGAACAGGATCTTATTGAACTTCTCGGGTTCGTGTTGCATTACCAAGTTTTAATAACATTAATTGTTTACGTCTCTTAGCCGCACCCTGCTCGCTGTTAATAATAGTAACTGCGCGCAAGTTCAACAATATTTATGGAGTTAGTTTCGTAATATAAGCTTTGCGGAGTTAAATTATTGTGTATAGGAAACAGCGTAAACATTGTTTAAACAATTTGGGATATATTAATCTTGTGTTCATTTCTAAATGACTGATAAGTTTCGTTCTTCTACAATATTAATAATTAGTAAGTAAATTAATTTTATGACGGAATATTTGTAGCTGGTGCCCATTTGATAATAACGAACACATACCAAGCGTCCGTAAAAGGGTTTGTGGAGCATCTCGGAGTAACCGAGGAACAAGGCTACGAGCTCATCATGAATGCTGTTGATCTGGCCAAACGTGCGCGCACCATGTACTTAGAGGAATATCGAGACTACATTCAGGATGGTAAGAAAAAAATTAACTCCAAACTCTTTGAGCGAAAGTAAAAAAAAGAAATAATTATATATTCAAGATAGTTTATTTTGGAGTCAATAGACTTTGAAACAAAATCGTTATACCATATTCGGGCCACATACTCGAATATAAATTGTTGAATTCTGTAATGAATTAGTTCTTACTTTTCTAGCTAGAAACTAGCTAGATCGATTTATTGCTCCCGAATCCCCTATATACTGTCATTAAAACTGTTGGGGCCGTTTCCGAGATTCAGATTATTTGGTAAATAATTGCTCGTTTAAAGGTATTAAGAAATAAACCTTTTACTTTTTTTGCTTTAATATTCCTAAATATAATGAGTTTTTATTACCTACATAAATATTTCAATTTAATTTATCGCAGATCAAATACCGCTTGTGGTGGGATCGGTGGGACCTTATGGTGCTCATCTACACGACGGCTCGGAATATGACGGCAGTTATGCGGACACCACCTCTGTTCAGGTATAAATGAGATTGATAAAATAATTTTCTCTAAATTCCTCACTTCTCGCAATATACATTTGCACACACAGTGCACTACTGTGCACAGTTAGAGCTGTTAAACCTACATAGAGTACCTTTTTTTTGTGTTGGGGAGAATCTTCAAAACATACTCACGACTTTGAGTGGTAAACTCCCAAGTTTGTATGTAGGTCTATTTAATTTCATTTTGTTGGTTTTATAGCTCGCCAGTGTTAAAATAAGAAAAAGATATCTGTACATTAAAGACGGGAATAATTTAAAATTTTGACCTGTAAACTGCCTCAATTTTGAATTTACATTTGCAAAAGAATTGGGTTAATAAAAAATTGAGTTTGATAACACCTCAATTCAATTTAGGCAGTCGTCTATTTCTATTTGTAGGTAAACTGCCGGGTGATTTTAAGCGCTCGGTCGCTTGCTTGCTCTGATCGATTTTAAATTAAATTTTCACTCGACTAAAACCTTTAAATTTTGAATGAGAATTTTTATTGTTGTTCGTTATATTGTTATATTTCTTAATAGGGTTCCACAAAAGTTTGTCATAATAATATACGAACTCGTAGGTAAGAACATACCTTCTTACGTACATGTATGTACCTTTATTGTAAGTATACATACTTTAATGGCTTTCACTATAGTAAGCAAAACTATTCTCAACAAAAATAACAACTTTTATCTATAAATTGTTACTATACATATTTAACTTTCCAATCCGTGGTGGCCAATCCGTGTCGGATGTTGTCAAACCGCCCAAAGGGCCTGTTATCTATCGTTTACAACCGGGACCGACGGCTTAACGTGCCTTACGAAGCATGAAATTTGCCACTAGCGGTCACCCATCTAGGTAGCGGCCGCGCCCGGCGTTGCTTAACAATGTGATCACTTGCGATCTACACTACCAGCGGGGCTATCCTTATTTAACGGGGCTTTCAATTCCGTGACCTTGCTTTCAGTTTCAGATAATCCTTTCTGCAAGCTTTTGACATTCATATTGAGGTTTCCATGTTCACTTAATAATACTTACCTACCTACTATGAAACATTGTTTTAGTTCAAATATCATTTTTAATTTATGACCCTATACTATTTTGATAGTAAGCTGAAATAGTATCTGCCCCTTCTAATCTGACTTAATGGCGTTAATCATCTGTAGGTTTAAGAAATCCTTTGCTAGGTTCAGCAGGTACTTGACGTACCGTAGTAGTAGGTAGATTACCACTATTAACACCTTCTATCAGTTGAACTGTAGCACAGGTTGGGCATTTGCAGTGTGATCTTGATGCGGACTGGCTAGTGAAGTTAAAGTCGTTTAAGAATTTAATCTTGCAGTTACGTATTGTATTGATGATCAACATTTGCACATAACTCACATATCCAAAATCCAAAAAGTCCTGGGTACCTATTTCTTACTCTTGAGCTTGAGGTCAGTATTAAGTTTTTCTTAAAATCATTTTTATTTATTGTTTGTACAAGTACTTATTATTACGTGATTGCTTAGACTCAGGGCATACCTCCTCAGCTTAGCTATTATAGAGCAGATAAATGAAGATATAATTAGCTAACAAGAAACAGATAATACCTTAAATAATATTTATTTTGC
>DWQL01001874.1:0-10647 GCA_018231265.1 Noctuana haematospila
TGGTACCTCCCCGGGCGAACTTTGTATGCAATACCACCTACAATTTTTTAACTTAGAAAGAGTAGAAAAGATAATGTATTCTGCTTTATTTTAATGAATTTATTTGTAGCATTTATTACCTATACTTACATTTTATCATTCTGCACTCCTCCACATGAACTTAATTATGCCAAACCCTGATACCTTTAAGCAGCGTAAGGTGCTTAAAAGGGTGCTTAAAAGGCGTTCTCTTCACTTATAAATGTATAGATAGTAGCCATACCTAAGATGGATCGCAATTGCCTCAAAACTTTTTCTCCGATAATTTAAGAGTTAAATTGAATATGTCCAAGGTGCTGTAAAGGTAAAGTAAAGCATTTGACGACCCGTGTGGTGTAGTGGTTACCACGCTACACACCATTCGAAGGGTCCTGGGTTCGATCCCCGGCAGGTCAGAAATTTAAATGATGAATTTAGATTTCTGTTGAAGGTCTGGGTGTTTGTGTAATTGTCTTTGTGTGTGTCCATGTCACCACGACACAGGGAATCCTACTGTGGGGCTGGGAGTGTGAAGCGTTATTTTTTTATCTATAGTGTAGTAACACCTAATCTTTAAACAAAGATATAAAATGTAGCAAATCGTATTACTTGTAGATACAATGTAGCAAATTTTAACACGTCATAAAACACGGAAAGCGCCATTTTTATTTTACAAAGAATGTAAAAGATTTTATTGCGATGTTAAACTTTAATAACTGTTTGTTTTAGTAATGCTCGGTTACGTTTAATGCTAACTCTGGTGGTTTTAACGCAATTTTAAATTATGTATTATGCTTAAGATTACCTACACTTTTTGTCTGTCTGTCGGTTTGATTGTTCCGGCTAATCTCCGGAACGGCTGGACCGATTTTCGTGGGATTCTTACCGGCGGATAGCTGATTTTATAAGAAGAAACTTAGGATACTTTTAGTTAAGAATTATCTGTGAACTGAATAATAACTTTTTGTTCAATTCTACGAGAACCAAGTCGCGGGCACAGCTAGTTTATAACTAAACTTGAAACGTGGCACACCACGCGGTTTCACCCGCGTTAAGAATAGCAGCGTAATGCTTGATAGCTCATAACCTTCCTCATGAATGTAGCTATCATATAGAAAAAGAACTTTTCAAATCGGTCCAGTAGTTTCGGAGCTTATTCAATACAAACAAACAAACAAACAATCAAAGTTTCTTCTTTATAATATTAGTATAGATGAACACCAAACACCTACTGATAATTCAACTTGTCAGCAATTTCTCGAAGGCATTACGAGGCTTCTTACCAACTCCAGTGCTCGTTATCCCATGCAAAATTTTAATAGGGAAAATTAAATTTGACTTTGAATTTCGTCTCTGGAACAATGTCCATTATCTGAAGCAATCGAGAATTATGGATGAATATTAAATTAACTTTCCTTTTATGCCATTTGCATAACTGATTTAGTACACATATATTTCTGTAGGACATTCTTTGAATGGTTAGAAAAATACTAACCTGGCAACTTTTTGTACAATAAATATCGTTCATATTGTTATTACATTGTCTTGTACAGAAAATCACTTTTATTAGATGTGAAATTCCCAGTGCGCTGCAAAGTATTTAAATGGTTTTGGTAGTGGTAAATGTACTACGAAGAATGAACGACTAGTATTAACCATAACTAATATTAACCATAGCCAAAAGCTACTAGTACCTACCTACTAACACAATTAATGAATTAACAGCTTATAGAAAACGAGGTGTAGAAATCTCTAAAGCCTATGTTGATAATGCAAGTTGATTTAACTAAACTGTGCGCTAAAGAGCCCATTAAAATCTATTAAAGTAGCTCGTTTAGCTAGTGTGTAGGTGAAAAAATAAAGAAGTGAACGTAAAAATAAAGTGAAATAGGCAAAGAGGGCAAAAAAATCTCACAAAGAGCTTCCGCGCCACTAGTTCGATAGCTTTGAAGAGCGTACTGTATTCGTTACATGCTTCAAATTAATAGCGTCTATGTTGGTACAGAATGGTAGATATATTTTCTGGAAGCAAGAAATGTTTAGAATTATATTTATTTTGACAGTTCTTCATAACTGACTGACTGCTTGATTGACATTTGACAACTTTGACATAAGTAGTTGCGTCCGAAAATCATAGTGCAGTGAAGATTATGTACTTTTTGACGACTAAAATCTTATTTTTATTATTAATGTTTATTAAATGAGTAAAAATTAGTAATGTAAGAATGAGTACTTTGTAAAAAAATTTTTGTGTTTGTGACGATATGTTTTATACCTATTATGGAACACAAATTTTTAAAACATGTACTAAACCCGTGACTTCGTCCGCGTTTGAACTTTAAAATCACATCTAGAGATCAAATTGAGAGATAATTTTCCGACATTTCCAATGTCCTTTCAAAGTGTAGACAGTTTCAAGCCCAAGGTAACTTCCTTATTCTTTTCTTCTCCTTATTTGTAGGCTTGCTACCTAAAATACAATAGTACATAAATATAATACTTATAGCTTTAACACTATGAGCTACTTCTTGGGTTCATACACTTCCTACTAATAAATCGATTATGAATCAATGAAGCTTGTTAAACTCATTTGACCTCATTCTCGCAGCTCTAAAGACAATAAGAATAAACTTGTTTTCCATCTCAGGTAGCCTGGAAGCTCGTTCGTTACTCATATTGGACAAAAAATCTGAAATAGGTCCAAAGTCCTGTCTGAATCCTGTTTTATGTGTCGTAGGCCCATCGCTAGGTAAGTCGAGCAACGTTTATCCTATAAGTCCTCTAACGGATAACACATCAAGCTTTAAAAATTAATACAGGTTACTTATAACATTATGCAGATAGGTATATTATGGTAATTAAACTAATTACGTATGTACGCATGGCAGATTGTGTGATTGTGTGCATATTTCCGAGTAGAGACAACGTCGTTTCATTAATAATTATTCTTTTGTCAGCTTTTTATAGGACTTTATTACCCGCCGATTAGATCTAATTTTGAATAACTGAACATTAAATGAGGTTTATACTATTTTTATTACAATATTAAAAAACAATACGTATAATCTATCTGATATTGCATAAGTGATAATGGGGTTTTACATAATCATACCAACCTAATTATCGCAGGAAAAATCTATTGGTTCGACGCTTTATTGATCGGAGGATTCGGAGGCTCCAATAACTTTACTTAAAATTTAAAATATTTTTTGGATACAATAATATGTAGGTACCTACACATTTTCGTGGTTTTAATTTACTTACGTCCTGTAGGTATTCGTTATAACTTATAATTCGTAGACTTATTTGATAAATATTTACGCAGCTTAAAGTTTTTACATCGTTTTTGGTACATACTTTTTGGTTTTATCTTTTTTTTTTATTGGTAGATTGAAAATGCATTAGATGATGAGATGATGATATTACGATGCATCATTATTTTTTGTATGCCAAAATATTTTATTTTTAACTTAGATCTGTAGCTGCAAACTACTTAACTGCATCTTTTAATTTTATGTATTATCTTTTTTCGTCTCCATCTTTAATAGCTACCTATAATTTAGCTCCTTCCATGCTTATCTATTGAAATAAATGCCTTTAAAAGTTTTATGATAAAAGTAACCAAGTAGGTACATAGTTAAAAGGCAGGTAAGTGATAAGCGTGATTGCTTCTTAGCTAAAAAGACGCTGCAATGAGAATATTTAATTTAACCGAACCCAGGCACGACTCTAGTGTAACTTGTGTGCACTTGACACCGTCAAAGAATGTGTAATGTGCACAGATGTTCATTTGCCTTTATCATCGCTCAAAATATTGTTTGGTGCAGAGAACCCAGAGGCCTGGAATAAAGATTAGAATGCTGAAGTGACTAGGCCAGTAGCTGTATTAATAAGTTGGACTCCAAACGAGCCTTAAATTTGTTGGCTCCCTGTGTCGTCGTTGGCCACCTACATAAGTAGGTAATTATATAAGAGCCCCTTTCTAAGATTTACTGTGGATATTTCTTTAAGCTAAAACAGAGTTTTAACTAATTCTTAATACTTACGAATTCGAATGCGAATAATTTGTCTGCAATCTTTTCATAGTAAAACAAGAATTTTTTATCAACTTCTTCCGACTGCTCTGCTTAATACCTACAACAAAGATTTTTTGCTTTTGTTAAACTGGTTCTTTGTTTTAAAAATAAAGACCTATAAGGCTTCTGAAAAGGTCAAGGTAAGTCAGTTACTTCTCGGATCATTGGTAACTTCGAGTTGCTTGCTCGAGGTTGTGCGATAATTGTAATTTGGTTGGAGAGGTGTAGATGACGATTATTATCTGTATTTCTGGCAAGAGTGTAGACAGGAACTCTGTGGTTACATTTTACAGTTCGGAAACTGACGAGAATTGTATAAAAGTTTTAATCCATGGACCGGCCTTATTTAATTTTATTATTTACTTTCAACCCTTTTTATGTCCCAATGATGGACACGGGACTCTCCCTACAACCGGAAAAGACCTGGAGCAAATTCCACTACGCAGCGCCATTGCAAATTTATTTAAGAAACTCAAAATTCAAAATTTTGTTATTCTAATTTTATTACTTACTTTTAAGTATTAAATTAAACTATTGTTCTCCCATTTTTCTATGACACAGCTCGGAACAAAATGCAATATTGCTTGTTAAGCCCACTTGACCCCTGGCTCGGGTACAGGCTGTTCCATTTCACGAACACTCCGCTGCGATCTTAAAATAAAAGCTGTAGGTATGTTATGGAGATATTAAAATTCTTGCTTAAGCTTCAAGCTTCACTTTGTGGCACTTTATTGCATGACATTAACAGTTTCACCAATTCTTGATTAAGTCCCTGATAATTTTGTTTTTTAGGTTGTGTAACTTATCTGTCAGATAAACTGTAACTGTTTGTTTTCACAGCTCCGTGCGAGGAGCTTAAAAAGTGATGCAAAGTTTTCTCTTCACATATTAATATATTATAGTAGATGATAGATAGGTACATAGGAAGGTTTAAAAAAATAGGTTCTCTCAATATTATCAGCCTGTACTGTCCGCTCAGGTCGCGATCCTAAATTAGGAGCCTATCGAAATCTACAGGCTAATTAAATAATTTGCACCAACTCGCCTTCACGCCAGTTACTACGGGAGTTTTAATTCGACCGGGCGCATATACCTACATAATATAAGTTATTGTGCAGTTAATTCATATAAATATACCATTTTCCTTATTGGCCGTCGATAATATTAACAGTGCAAATTTGATAGCGTTAAAAATAAATAAGGAATGGCTCCTGTTTAAGCGTGAACCTTGCTCTGACGCCATCTTGAAAAAACCATTTTGGCGCCAACGCGTTAGTATCTTTTTACATTTGTTTTTAGTTGAAACACGATTTCTTCGACAGGAGTTGTGCTGCGTTTGGTACTTAAAATGTAAATGCGTTTAAGGGTAAATGTACACCGAGCTGAGAATTACTTGAGCTTTTATTGACAGTCCTAAATTGGTAATCGTAACTTGTTAACATTTTATTAAATCTAGAATAGTACTACCACTGTCATTAATTCTCAAGTAAAATTTGACAGCTCCTTTAACATAGTGATCAAATCAATGAAGATAATCATGCGTTCAGACACTTAATAGCTACTTGACAAAAGATTCGATAGATGAATATTTTGAATGGATTTCCATTTTGGAAATTGGCGTTTAATAAGGTATTATGTTACAATACAATAACTTATTATTGCATACGATATAGAACATACAAACAAAACTACAACAAACAATACAGGGTACAGACAGTAGTTGGTCTTATCGCTAATAGAGATAACTTTTTCAGACTGTGGAATAGCAATAAATATGACAAGGAAAAATAAATAAAAGAACGGTCATAAAGTGTAAGGTTTAACATTGTATTTCGAAAGAAGAAAGGGTTCAGCACATTTAATAGATGTTATATTATTTATGTTCTTAGTGTGTGGTTTTCTTTAAAAGCAATTCGCAATAACAATACAATCTGTGCCAGCGACAGGTGTAACGGCCTGGATCGGCATCGCCTGCACTGAACTGGGGCTTGACAACCCTTTCATTACAGTGATTATTTAACTAGACTGCCTCAACTAATTGTTATTTTAGGATTAATTTATTCATCATTCCTGCCACGTGCCATACGTCTAAATTTTGTAACAATATTCCTGCAAAGGCAATCCCGGCAGAAGTCTCGGCATCGCATTGATCACAATACATCTGTTATTGCTCATGTTCATAGGTACGCATTGATGATATCTGGTATTGTTAAGTGTGCTAAAAAAAATCTTGAGGAAAATTAATGTTATCGGAACTTCCACTCTCTCTTTACTAATTTATCCTTTTCACGGTAGGAAATGTTTTTCTTTCAAAGTGCCAAATGCAAGACAACGACTAGATTGCAATAAACAGCTACTTATAACGTCATAAAATTACACAGAGACGCTGTGAAGAACTTGAACAAAGGCAACAGAACAATAGTACCTAATTCTGGAGCAATTGAAGAGCTGACAGGCTTCAAAGGGCTATGGGAAAAGCTATACAATGTGTTTACCCTTCGGCTCGCACGCATACTTGAGGCTACTCGGTCGACTAGTCGTGAAGAAACGGTTGGCGTCGCGGGCAAATAAATATAAAACATTCGGCGGGAAAGTCCTAAGAGTATCATGGCGACGAAAACATTGACTTGGTAAATATAAATTTTTACTAGCTTATGGCCGCGACTTCGTCTGCTAGAAATACAGTGAATATTCTGCAACTTTTATGTAACAAATAAATCGAAAAGTAAAACCAGAAATACTTCAAAATTTTGAGTAAAACTAGGCTAAGTATTTCCAAAGCATACAAAGGTTTTATTCATTCTTTAAAAATCTTGGCTTTTCTAACTGTCTACATTAAATATAATACAATGAGAAATATACGAGAATTCACCATAATATTATACTATTTTCATAAGATATAGGTAAAATTACATAATCCACGCATTACGACAGCCAAAATTCCTACCCTTCATAATATTAAAGCTTGAACCGGAAATCTATATTATATCGAAACGTTACTGGAGATTCAACAATAGTGTGAGATAACAGTATTGGATTTCTAAGGACGGAGTGTAGCTAACGGCTATTACCTGTTATAAATTGACTTGGATATTGGTTATAATATGTTTATTAATTGATTTCAGCAGACATCAAAAATGATGATGTGGTCTATACTTCAGTTGGTACCGATAGTACCTACTAAATGATGATCTTTCTAAAAATAAGTCGGGATTTTCTGTGGACCTGATTGCAATAGTGGAAAACGCTAGAAGACCGCTGAATGAATTCTTAGGGCCCTCCATAACAAAATAGCGTTACTTCGTTGTGTAGGGCCATCTAGAGTCATTTAGGCAAGGATTTAGCAATAGAGCTACAGAATGATATATTGATGCTGTTGATTCGATTTCAACTTATCTGTAAGCTTGAGATACCGCCAGCACGGTATAATTATGACTTTGCCAATATTGTATAATTATGCATATAATAAAAATAACCCATTTCTGCGTAGGAGCTTTGACGAACGAATAAAAATTATTAAGAAGCATTGATTCCTTACTAAAGGTATTAAATTAGAAGAAATCCATGGAATCAGAGAATCTCATGAGATTCTCTGATCAAAATGAAGAAGAATTATCTATGTAGATTTACAGTCAAAATCTGTCTTCCAAAACAAACAAGATGTAGGCACAGTTAAATTCTCAAGTTGTCGGCTGAAACGATCTTAATAAAACAGTCGATCGACTTTCTTTATTGCTCTCCGAAGACTCGTAACAGACTCCACTAAGGCTTATCTCTAAGCAGCGATTCCTTAATCGTTTGAGAACAAATTCCTCCGAGGAAGTTGTTAAGCCTACCTATAGTTACTTACAGTATTTGTAGGAGTCGGAAACGGTGATAAAACAATAAATTGTGATTATTTATTTACTTAAATATGTACTCTGCCAATCTCTGTTTAACTAAGTTTATCTTTTGAAATTTTATTACAGTTCTCGAAAAGGTTTTATAAATAGATATACTTGTAACTAGCTCATGCGACTTCGTCTTAGTCTAAAATTAGGTTTAGAGAGAAATCAAAATTGAATGGTGAACAAAGTAGAGGTTTAATAGCACAAAATTAAAAATAATAACTGCTCGGACTTTATAGTAACAGTCAATAAATGACAAACTACATACCTACTCGTAATGATTAATAGTATTTAAAAATACTTTTAACTTGAAAACTGTGGACATAATCGTTTAAAATTAGTAGATAATAGCGTTCCAAATATCAGTAGGCGCTTGTGATCACTTACTCGTACCAACTCACCATAAGGCGGTTCATTCGTTAAGTTAATATTAAACGACCTAAACATACATAATAAGTATAATAATAACTGAACGAAAGTAACTCATGTAAAAATAATTTACAGGTTAACCGTTAGTATCACAATAAGTATCGTCGCATGTGGAACAAACAATAAGGTTATGGAACCTTCGTATGAGTACCGCAGAATTTGTGGGAATATAACCTGTAACAAAGACATATCGACTTTGAACAGGCTGAAGAACGGCACGATTGTGGTAGGGTACTTGCAGATCGCACTGATGGAGACAACTACCAAAGAAGACTTTGCCAACATTAGTTTTCCTGAGTTGCGAGAGGTAGATATGGAATCAAATTACTTTAAAGTATTCACGCACCTTGAAATACTTTTGCCTTTAACGCTTTACATTTACAGCTCCACACTAGGATTCTGTGTATCAAAGACAATAACATAAATAACAGAAATACCCAGACCGGGAAAAGAAATTTAAATTCATCATTTAAACATTTATCTTTCCGGGAATTGAACCCCGGATCATTCGAAGAGCACACCGGCATGGTGACACACGGGTGGCCAAGAAAGTTTCTTGTCAGAAAGACTTAATTTTCTTGTTGAGTTGATTATGATCAGTTTTTTACTTCCCCTCTATAAATATAAGAATCATATGTTGTTTTAGTAGAAGTTTAGTATTGAAGAGACTATCTTAGTCTTCAATGGTGACGCAACTGTGTGGTTTAACAAGAATTCCTTTGCTGCGGTTAAATTAATTACAATAAGTATTACAAGAAGAGCATATCAAATGGATCGTAACAGTTTCTCCTTACCTAGCCTAGTCTATCATTCTAAACAGTTTTACTCATTATTATTTCAGGTGACAGGGCACGTGGTACTGTATCGAGTATTTGGTCTAGAATCCGTTGGAAGTTTATTTCCTAATCTGGCCAGAGTACGAGGAACAGATTTATTGCAAAACTATGCACTCCTTATTTATGATTTACCAAATCTTTTAGAGGTAGTATGTTATGCTAATTCTATTTTAAGTTTTATTTCATTATATTAATAACTTTGATTCAGGTAGACTCTTATAACATCAAGTTTATATATAGATACACGTCAAGGTACACAAATATCCATTTGTCTTTTCTAAGTATAGCTGTTTCATGATCAAGATGATATGCTACATAGTCAAGCATTTATATTAAACAAAAAATTGCATCGTTTCTGAAGTCCAATTTGTTCCTAATGGCTTGTTTAATAAATTTTATCCTTCTTCTAGATTGGGTTGTACAGTTTGCTGAAAGTCGATCGAGGTGGAGTGATAATTTGGGGCGGGGTTCTCACATGCTACATGGATACGATTAATTGGGAAGTCATTACGGACGGTCGCCGCGTTGTGTTACCTACAGACATGTATTCCCACTGCTACGTCTTCTCTAGTTGTAGTTGCAGTCTCAATCCAGCGACTAACTTCTGCTGGAGTAACAAGTATGATAAGCGATTGAACATGTGAAGCTGTTTTGCTTTCTAATGTCTTTTTATTTTCCATCTCACTGAAAATAATTTTTTTAATGAATTCAATAATTGATTATGGAAAAAATTACTATTGCTGATAGTTGACCCGTAACCATAATCTACTACGGTAGTGCTTGCGAGACAATGCTCTCAACATCACGAGAATAACAATAAAATATTGAAAAAGATAAAGATTTTAAATTCAATTTTAACTGTGTTATTATATTAAAATTTGGATTCATCTTTAAAAGCTTTGAAATTGAACTAGTAGTAACTGATATTTCTAACTACTTAAAAACAAATATATGTTAGCAGTGATAGCACATTAGAGATAAATAAATGAATACTTACCACAATTTCAGAAAATGCCAGCGATTTATAAGCGGACCGGAGGCTGAGGTCTGTGATAGTCAATGCTATGGTTGCAGAAAATCAGCTGCCACAGAGTGTACATTATGTCGACAATATACTTACAGAGGCAAATGTCTTTCGGCATGTCCAAATGGAACGTGAGTATCAAGCACCATTAATGAGTTATCTATTACGGTGATGCATTTTATTGATAGTTTTGCTCATTTAACTCACTTTTGAATAGGTATATTAATCCTTTCGTACATCACAGCATGCAGTTGTAGCCAGAAATAATCTATACCTACTTACAATAAATCTGTAGAGAGGTCAATTTTGTACATGAAATATATTTCCAAAATAACTATCAGGGGGTGATTAGGGATCGATACTGATGCCAAAAATGC
>DWQL01001875.1:0-10646 GCA_018231265.1 Noctuana haematospila
CTGCAACAGCTCCATTATTTAGCTAGAATATAACTTTTTTGCTTTTCAAAATTGTGAAGGTTTTCTAACTGGATTATGTGGGAAATAGGTCAGTAGTGCATCAGTATGATGAGGGCACCGGATTCACTACCTATTCATAACTCCTTCTTTCTACGCAAATACCATGTGTATATAATATGTATGTGTATGTGGTAGGTTACCTACCGTTATACTTACTAAATATATCTATATACTGTGATTATATAAAATGTGAGGTCCTACTGACCACTTATTTATATAGAGGCCTAATTTTATGATAGCTTTTCGTTTTGGAAATGTGAAAATCGAAGATTAATACGCTTTTATTTAGATAATTTTGTTGCTATAGTGTTAGAGAAATACTATGTTGATGATTGTCATAATATTTAAGATTTCTTGCCAACAAACAGTTTCTTCAATAAGTCTAAAAAAATACCAAGACCGTACTAATAACTTTATTGGTTCTTGGTCCCCTATCACGCTGACATCATAATATACGCAAATATTATAACGAAAATACATTTTTGAAATGAAAAATTGAAGTCACCAAGCAACATAACGTGAGTGAATTTGTGAAATTCCACAGAAAATGTAATATTTCATGATTAATGGCGCAAATAATAAATATGATGGCGCAGTGTACCGCCGTCCTTACCGTGCGACGTTGCCGCTCCGAACGCGGCCATTGCAAGCCGGGATCGGGCTCCGTCGTGAGCAACGAATCGAACGAACGAGCGAACGAAACAGCCGCGAGACTGATTCAGAATTTCAGCATTTCAGAAACAGCATAACCGCAATAGCGGTTGAGGAGCATGGTCGTACTGCTCGTCATTTTGGTTACTGCAAAATTACGTGTTCAAAAACGACACTATATCGGTATGGTCCTCAAATGCTAAATTGAATGGAGTACCTACCTATTTGGTTTTATACGAATTTTAATTTATTGTAGTATTGTATTGTAGTCAAAGTGTCGTATTTACTTAGTTGTAAGTTGTTTGCACCTATAATTGAGGAGACACTTGCCTTTGACGCACATGCTTAGCTGTCACTTGTGCTCACTATCAGGCTTAAGCTATACTGCATAATTTGTTAATAACCTGTAATTTAAACATTTAATTTTAAAGGAGTGCCGAAAGTTTTTTTCCGCCGGTTTTTTTCTCCCGGCTTACCGTAGCCAAAAGGGCGCCTAAAGCCGATGTACCGAGTTATTTTACGTTCATCCTGTGTATACGTGTATCCAGTGTATGATGAATAAAAATTTTGAATTTGAATTTGAATACTCGTCTCAAGATTCAGACGTATCTAAATTGGAGTACCTAGGAAAGCACTATGGGCATAAGTGTACCAATCATATTTTTCATATTTTCACAAACATCTATGTTATGCCTAGTGATAATAAATTGCGCTTAGCTATACTAGGAACCTGCTACATTAAATACGTACCTATATACCTAAGTTAATATCATATTGTTATTTTTATGTTATGTTTAAACATTTAATGTATTGATAATTAAGTACCATAATGTAATCAGGAACGCATGCCAGTCGACAACTAATACCGCTATTAACCTCTCAAACTCTGCTAAATAGCTTGTTTATGTTGATCGAATCACATATCACCCACGATCGTCGTCGATTCCATTAGAGCTTCAGTAATCCCGCCCCCTCCGCTCAACGGGATCCGATTACACGCATAAAAGGAGTTTATGAGGAAAAAAAAATAAAAACCACCATAATAGGCACGTGGCGAAAAATAATAAAGATGGCAAAGAGGTCGGTAATGAAGAGAGGCGCGTGACCCGGAGCGTGCGTCGCCGCGCTCTCTAATGAGTGCGCACGACCGCAGCGCTGGGCGCCGGGCCCCTGGGACCGCTAGCTGACACCGGCTCCAAGCCCTCAGATTTCCTCTAATTACACGCTTTTTTTAATACTATCTCTATTGGTGCGAATTGCGGCATGTATTTTCCTTATTACGCTTGCGCAAGCGCAGTCTTGTATGATGCAGTCACAATTTTTGGTCATAAAAAATCTTCGAAGTCGTACTAAGTTATCATTACAGACTGCCATATTATACTTCTACATTACACGCAGTTTTTATGTCATACCTGAGGTTGTACTCAAATGTTGTACTACCTACTAGTGTACTACCGCACCTACGTACTCACTTAGGCACCTGCCTATAGGCTATATGTATATAATACTTTTGGCATTAAATCAATAACAGTGACTAGTGACATCTATGATTGTCGCTTGTTAAAGAGTGGACTTAAAATCACGAACGTGAAAGGTCTTTCTGTTCTGATTCAATTTCGAGAGTCGATTAATCAAATACGGTCACCATATATCAGGCATCGGCCGCCGTGAACACTATGTTCCGTTGTATTTACATCGGTTACCCTTATTGCTGGGTATTAAGGGCGATGATCGATTGTTCTCTACAACGTTCTGTCGTCGAGGACCGTAGGGCCCGGGGCTATGAAACCGTTTTAAATTTTTATTGTCTGTGGGATCAATGCCATGGTCTAGTGTTGTAGCTTGACATAGGTATTTAGTTTTGTTTTCGCTCTTAATAGACCAGTAGTACTTACTTAGATTTATAATATATTGCCTCCAACCCTTTTTCATGTCCCACTGCCGGGCACTGGTCTCTCCCCACAACCGGGGAATTCCTGGAGTATACTCCACCACGCTGCTCCAATGCGGATTGGTGGAGATACGGGTTAGTGGCCAACTCGTGTCGGATGTTGTCAAACAGCCCAAAGGGCCTCCGACTAGATTTAACGACTTTTATCTATCGATAACAAACGGGATCGACTGCTTAATGTGCCCTCCGAAGCACGGAAGCGCGCATTTAATTTGCCACTAGCGGTGAGCTATCCGAGTACCGGCCTCACGTGGGATCGCTTTCGATCTACACTACCAGCGGGGCTATAATATGTATTTATAAAAAAATTCACGCGACTATTTTACTGTTCATTTTATGTTACTTAAGAGACGTGCCAACCCTTTTCATGGGCTACTGTTGGAGGCTTGGCTCACACTCTACCACGCTACTCCAACAGTAACGTAAAGCTTAATAGCCTATAACATTCCTCATGAATGTAGCTATTATATGCAAAAATAATTTTTAAAAGCGGTCCAGTAGTTCCTGAGATTAGCGCATTCAAATTAACAAACAAACAAAAACTCTTCAGCTTTATATTATTAGTATTGATTAACGAACATTTTTAATAAATATGTTCAAAGTTAACTATTGCTTAAAAGACTTCGTCGAAAATACGGTGCAGTGAAAGAGAGCTCCGTTTTCGTGGCCCTACACAAAGGTGTGCGTACCCTTTTTCCCTTTTTTTGTTATTAGATACAAACGGACATTTTGTTAGTCAGCGCTCCGATTTATCTGTATCGGGACATCTCCAAAAAGGGATATAAGTGTTGTAAGCGATGATGACAGCTCCTCTCGAAATTCATTCACACGTAATATGATAAAGACGTCTAAGCACCGATAAAGTAACTCGTAGATGTATAAAGCAGTTGATATACAACCATTTTTATAGGTGTTGGATGCGAAAAATTTAGGTCGTCTTGCAAATTTTAACCGTGAACCTCAATAGTAACAATTTTGTGTAAAATAATCTTTTTAATAACGAGGCTGGAACGGGACAGGGCTCGTAGCAGTTTCTTTTAATATTCGAGTACCTAATTTTATTATTTCGTAGCCCGAGTTATTGAAAGGGCTGTTCCGTCTTAGATGACGGACATCATTATAACTTATTATTTTTATATATTTACATAATCTATAGCGTAGGATCATCTGGAAAAATGTGTTTTTTCACATAGATGTAGTGACGCCGTCGATTATACTACACCTTTGAATAAACTCACAAAATTCGGGGTCTCTCTTTATAATAATAGTTATGACCGCCGGTAATAAATATGTTATGCGCTAATTTTGATGCCAGAAGCGCCGTGAAATTGATCATATTTTATATTATTTGCCGAGTTACAATCCCCAAACACAAGTCATTGTTTCCACCCTACATGTTTAGTTTTTTTTTATGAATCATCTTTGTGATGTTTGCTGCTTTTTGTGGTACATAGCAACAGTTGTGAGCGGAATGTACCTATTAACAGGAATTTTTCTTTATAAAATTCAGAAATCTAGCATAACTTTTGTTTAAGCATTATACATTTTCTACTACACGGTACATTTGATACCACGTTGGTCGAATTATATTTATAGGTCGTAATTCAAGTTTTTTAATTTATATTTTAGTTGTTTTTTTATATATAAAATAAATAGTAGGTATTACTTAAACTCTTAGCATCTACTCCTTATTTATAGTGTTATTAATGTCAATAAAATTATTTATTTTCATGTCATAATCGTCTCTCAATATTATACTCGTAACGTTTACGTGTAAGTTTCTAAATTAAAACTCTTAACGTCTTACATTTGCGCCGGACCCCATTTGCAAGTGTTTAGGCGACGTTAAAATATTAAAGCAAGGGTTGACGTGTTTGTCGATTGTTAAAACTCGAGGACTGTTTGCTTTTATTCTCCCATTTTTATTTGGTCAAAAAGCAAATTGTAGTTAGGTGAAATGGTGGTATTGTGTTGCCGTACGGAGAATTTTTTTGCTTAATAATTGCGTTCGGTTTCCCCTAGCCGAATGGGGATCCGGTCAATTTTGCGGGAAGTTAATATTCGTACTCTTTGATTTATGTCTGTCAATTGTCGGCTGCTTTTAAAAAAGAGAATTGATATCGACTAGCGTTAGGTAATCCCCTTTTCCTTTTCCGGTTATTCCACCATGACGTTTTGTACTTCATTATGTTAGTTAAATATTTCGGGAAAGTAGTACCTAATACACAGTTGACTTTTGATGTCGGGGTCCATCATAAAAACCTACCAAACTCTTCAATTTGCATAAACATGTGGAAAATAACCGGTAGGTATAATACCTACTGCAATCATCTATACTAATAAATAAAACAGTTAGTTTGATTGTTTGAACGCGCTGATTTCAGGAACTACTGGACCGATTTGAAAAATTCTTCTTGTATATAATAGCTACATTCATGAGGAAGGTTATATAAGCTATCAAGCAATTACGTTACATTTTTACGTTAGGTAGGTACCTACTAATCTTAACGCGGGTGAAACCGCGTGGCACACCTAGTACTCGTATTATATTGAAAGTGTTATACTCGTACATACAGCCTTAAACTTCTAAGCACAGTTAAGGCACTTCATAGACGGTTTAAAGTTCGTAAACTAAATAAATCGTTAACAGTAACTTCGTCGACGTGCCAGTAATCGCCGTCCCTAGGGGTTGTCTCGCTGGGTAGCTCTCTAATTGGCAAAGGGTGGCATGGGGATGATCATTGACATATGCACTAGCCTCCCTACTGTTTGAAACATCATTATCTCCAATCAATCCAAATGTACTCGTACATTATTCAATTTTCTGTTCAGTTATTTGTTGATGTTTAAGTAGGTATATGGGTTTTGTAATGGCGTGCATACAGTTTCAGAACAATTTAAGCCCAGTTACGTACGTGGTGTCCGATATAATTGCAAGCCCGGATTTTCGGCTTGTGTGGACGCACCGCTGAATGAAGATAATTAAAGTGCTGCAGTGGAAAACAAAACCCGAATGAACGTAATTATTGCAGTAATAAATCCCTTCTTTAATTCAGTGACAACTGAAAGCCTTTGAGTCCTTTAATTATAATCATGAAATACGATAAAAGTTTTCGCCTGAAATATCTTAAAAAGGTTAATAAACTTGGTGGAGTTCTTCGTGGAGTTCGTAGTATGTGTTTCGATTGCGGTAAAGGAAGGCCGCTACTATGAATAGATTGCTAAAATATAAATCAAGTCATCTTTCAAACAAAAAGGATTCATTCTTTAAGGAGCCACATGCCACAGGAGGATGCCACAGGCAGACACACAAATAGGTACACTCTTTTAACTTAAAAACACCCTTCATTTTGCGTTAAAATACGAATGAGCAAACCGAACTAACAAACTATAAAATTTTCTCAACTTATTTGATTTTTATCTAAGCGTACCTTTAGTTACTTACTTTATAATTCAGTAACTCCGTAACTATTACAAGCGACGAGTATTTTATTCCGACATCCATATAATTCTCAGTTTGATGTACCTAGTAAAATGGTAGGCATGCTAAATCAATATGGAAAAAACAACGCGAATACAATGAACGTAATAAGGGACAACAACGCCTCAGTCAATGTCCCAAAATCACATAAGGGCCATTACGCGAATCAAACAACATACGCCATTAGGATGGTGTTGCATACAGCGCGAACACATACTTAGACGATAAGATACAAGACTAGCTTATCCACGCGACTATGTTCGCGTGGTCTTTAGAAACGGGCCCTAAAATTTACCCCCCTATTTCACCCCTTAGGGGTTGAATTTCTAAAAATCCTTTCTAAGTGCTCACTCACTTCACGATAGGAACCCCTGTAACAAATTTCAAGTTTCTGGGTACAGTATTTTTGTCTGTACGTTAATATACCTTATTATGTCAGTGAGTCAGGTTTGCCTTTTAACTATACAGATATGTTTTTGGTAGGAAAAGTACTTAACTGTAAATTAGAATTTATTATATCTACCATCATGCAACGCAACGTGCCGACTAAATGAACATCACATGGGCCATTTTTAAATGATATAAAAAATAAGGTTATCAATTATGTTTTATGTATTTTCTATATTTAAGAATAAAATGATGACTGACCGCTATTTTAACTGTATTATAATATTGAGTAGGTTCGTTTTGGAGCCATATCACCGTCCCGTCACTCGTATGTACGGAGACCGGAGTCTAAGCGGGTTCTACTCCGCGCAATTTGCCACTAATGAAGTCATTGTCGCGACACCGACACATGCACTCTAATCGGGTAATTGTTCCATTCACTGAGCTCAACCCTAGCGTTTTAATTTTATGGTATTCGCCGCCCGATATCATAATCATCGAGTTTGAAATATTGCTTGTCAATTTGTGTTTACTGGCGTGGTAATGATGTCAGTTGGCTTTATTGCCCGCTTCCGAGTCTCGTTACAGAACGAACATCGTTATCATTAATGGAAGATAGTGTGGTTGTGATTGTAAAGTTGTACAGTTCGTGAGCCTGTAATTGAATTATAGTCATGAGTCGCGCTCTCTTGCTTTTCTTATTCGTGTAATGGCCTCGCTAGCAATAAAAACCAATCCAAGACAGTTACAGTTGTTCCGAAGAGGCGCTTTTTAATAGAGTATGTCGTCGCTCGCTACACTATAAATTTATTGCATTAACAGAAGAAAAAACACCGGTAATGATAAGAATAGGTAGGTAGGCAATGTTTTTATCTTTATCGATATGTAACTTTCCAAGTAGGCCTTTGTTAAGCGATCCGTTATCATTTGACGGACAGTAAAAGCTGTCACGAAATGGGCCGGCGACAGGTGTGCCATCAAAATGTTGTAATCTTATTTGGGTGTATCATAAGTCACGGGGGTTGCATGTATTGTGGGGCATGCACCATCTGAGCACATTATCGTACCAGTCAAGCATCGAGCAGATTGTTCGCTTCAAATGGAGGGAATAATCCGTTACTATTGTCCATTACTAGCACGACTGGCCACCTGATCACACTGCGTCATTCGTACCATGAATATAAATACATTATATTATATTATTATAGTATATTATATTATATACATTAGTATTTTGTATTTCATCTTTGCCCGGTATAGGAACTCAATAGTCATCTATAAAGTATTATTACGTCACTACATAATTATAAATACAATTTTTAATTAAAAATTAAAAATAGTTTAATAAAAGAAATAATAGATAATAAAATGCTTTCTTAGACGACACGAAATCTAAATTGATTTTGGTTTTTAACGCAAAAGAAAGGATAGAAATTGTTTTTATTTGTATGTGATAATTAAAGTGACTGTACCTACTACTTAGTTTGATTCTTGCTGTGCTCTAATCGGGTCGTGTGCGCACATTATTTAGTTACAAGATCTGTTGTACTCGTAACTTGTAATTTAACACGTTACTTTCAATAATTAAATACACAATGTATTGAATAGGTTAAAATTATTATTTTACAACGTTTCTCTTATTACATTTCAGCCTTGTTTTAACTTCTTTGTTTTAATTTTATACAGGCATATAATTCTTAATTACTTAGAATTTATAAATATTTGATTCTGAGCCTGTCTTACTTGAGCGACCCTTGCTTTCACCTATGGATGATGATTTGAGTTTTGTCTTTTAGATTGGATAGTGGCTTTGTGGATCGCTGTGTGAATTGTGGTTTTACCAAAAAAGTAGATATTGAATAAAGTTCATGCCTGCTAATGGATTTCCACAAAAGCGTAGTAACATAAGCGTATTTTTGTAACAATAAATTTGTACTTCAGAAAGCAGTTGTTAGACATTACTAAATATTTAATCTTTTCAATGTTGCACCCAAGGCAATTCATATCCAAGTTAGTATGGAGTCGTTTTTGTATTCTTTTATTTTTACGAATATGGCTGATGTTAATGTCCCATTATTATTTTTAGGTCATATCGAGGTATACATTTTAGCACGCAATGTCAAAGATAATAATATGTTAATGAAGGACTTTTAGGGCAGCGGAGATCCGATTGTTTTTTAATAATTTGCTGTTACCACAGAGACATACCTATACCTATACTTAAATAAAATGGGTTACTGTATTCACCATAGCGACACCATGTCACAAATGATTTCTAAGGTTAAACCTGCGTTATTATGTACCTACTAACCACCTACCTACTGACACTGACACCGCAGATGCATTTGGATGTTTTAGCCGTCACTTATTTTATTTACTAAAAACTCTAAAAAGTAATTATGCATTTATGGCGAAGCCAAACGCTCAAGTTCATCGTATAAATATCAAACTATGTTACGAGTATGTTTACTAGATTCCACTACGTTGCGTTTTGTGTCAATAGACTAACGTTTGCGCACCTGAGTCTGTAATAATAGAACGTGTTGCCATGTCGATACTGGAGTCTAAAATAATTGAACGTCGACGATCAAGGTCACCGGAGCATCGCGCCTCAGTTACTTCCCTTCCACGTTCCCTTATAATACCTACCCAATAGGTACGAATACAATCTTTTTATATTAGTATACTTTCTTTTCTTATTTATTACTTAGTTACTCGTATATTTTCTGCTCTTTTAATATAGATCGCTGATACCTAAATATAAGTAGGTTGCTACTTGCTAGGTATTTACTGTTGCGTATTTTTAGATGGAAGAAAAATAGGTAGTTAGCGTAGAACTTACTAATAAACTATTATCGGATTTTTATTGAACCGTGTTTTTGTAGGGTTTAATTATTATCTTTATGTGAACCTGGAACATAAATTGATAATTTATAAAAATTATTTAAAAAAAAGAAATGTCTGTCTGAAAATGCAACTTAAGAAGGTACCTACCTATATTTTATTTGAACTGAAGTATTTTTACAAGCAAGCGTGGGCACAAAATCACCATGGTTATGAAACAAAGTGAGAATAAAGTACTTGTGTATATCATCTTTCATACGAGGAGACTACAGAGCGGTGTTTAAATAGGGGTCCGTATTCAGAAACGCAACGTCACCCGCCAGCCTGCAATCATGGCCTCCTCAAGATAATTCAATTCATAATTTGTAGTTAACAAAAAACCAAGACTCTCGAATCATATAATTATGTGTGTTTTCTACGAGTGTGAAATGACTAGTTCAATAGGGCTTTCCGGGGCGGTTTCGAGGGCATAAAATAAAATACAAATCATCGCAAAAGAAACGTAACTTTTAATCGGCTTTACTTATTTTAGACGAACGGTACATAATTTTAAGTTTGTAGAATCGTCATCGTCATCTTGCCGAACAGGGTCTTTTGTAAAGTAAAATGCGAAATACTTATACGATCATATGCCTATATAATCATATCTACCTAGTATTAAACGAACAATATCTAATTTTATTTTGTTAATATAAATATATTATGTGTTCCACTTTTGTTATTCTTTTTGTGTTATATCCGTATCCGCCACATTTTAACCTAGTAAGTAGATACAAGTTAAGCAACGCATATTATAAAGAATAAAGAATATAATATCTATATGTATAGGTATTTTAGTGATTTAAAGGCCCGCGTTCATACTCGTAAGTTAGAGGTACACATAGGTATCAATCAACTTGCGCCAATTCTTGCTTAGGTGTTTTTGTAGGTAGGTTTACAAAACAAATTCTCTGCGTAACGATAACAAAATAACGACGACAGTAAGTACTTTTTATTCATATTTCAGTGAGTACTGCTACACCTTATCTTGCATCTTTAGTTCCAGGTGTGCTATATAAACAAAATCCTGATGATCTAGTCGGGCGGTTGATTTACTGCCGGGCGCTCGCGTACACTCGCGGCGTATCGCGACGTCATCGCACCGCACCGCACGTCGGCCGCAACGATAGCACGGTACGTGCGACTGATATTTTGCTTTTTGTGGGAATAAAATTGTTTTCTATTGTCTTGAATTAGCGCTGTATAAACAGAAACCGAGCCGGAAACTGCGTC
>DWQL01001876.1:0-10645 GCA_018231265.1 Noctuana haematospila
AGGTCATCAGTCCACCGAGACGGAGGGCAAACTGTGCTTCTTTTGCCGAGACGCGGTCTCTATTTGAGGACTTTTCTCCCCACCGGTTGTCAGTCCTTCGAACGATGTGGCCTGCCCACTGCCACTTCAGTTTGATTATTCTGCGAGCTATATAGGTGACTTTAGTTTAGTTTCGTCTTTTTATGGCGCATTACCAGGTACCGGTCTGCATCCATAACTGAAGACGGCCAGGAGCATACTCCAGATGCGGGTTAGTAGCCAACCCGTGTCGGATGTTGTCAAACCGCCCAAAGGGCCTCCGACTCTTAGGTATCTATTAATCACAGCCGGGACCTTCTTAACGTGCCCTCCGAAGCGCTCTAATACGAATTATACTTATTAAAGAACTTGTACATAACTTATTTTATTTTTGAAATAGATCATTTGGATGTTTTTATTTAATTGGTTCATTGCGTCACAAATATAAATAGACTACGATAATATAAATAGAGTATGATAAATTTTTCAACGTAATTTTTTTTGTAGTTTTATATTTAAATCATTAAGATTAGAATTCTTTTTTGTATTTCCATGACGTTGTTCTTATTATACAGCCTAATTATTGCTATTTCCTTGGCTGAGCTGTCTGTTTTGATTATAATTGGATTAAATAGAACGTATTACGGATTATATTTGCATTAATTAACACTAATAATTTAGGTACACGTGTAATCCATATAAATAAAGGCATGGTATACCTTTTTTTCTGAGGCGCGAACATGTGACTCGCTGCTTTAACATAGACACTTCCCGTAACAAGTTGTCTAATTAACTTGATATTTTAGTATGTGTGGACCTTCGTAATTTTTGCGTGGGACAGCTAAATAATTCTACGTACTGGACATTAATTTGAATGTAAATATTAAAGGTCGTGTTAACTAAACTAGGGCATTTTGGAAATTCAAAAGTGCGATAGTATTTAGAAGATAACGTCTCGGTTTTAGAGTAAGCAGTTAACATACATGCGCTACCACTAGACGCTGTCCTAATCACGATAAACTCCTGTCACGAACGTGGGGGACTTGTTACACTTAAACGCGGGGGCTCCTTGCACTTAAACGCGGCGACAACTGTACCGCTAGTTGATAGTGATCTGTTTTTACAGCACAGATGATTACAACAAAATGTTAATTTAGAATTTGATAGAAGTTATATGCGTTGCTTCAAAGAATTTATTTTATTAGAAAGTTATTCTAATTAAATTAAAAAAAAAACTTTACCTTACAAAATATACAAAATACTTTATAAAATATAATAGGTATGTAAATAAAATTACAAGTATATTCGTATTTTGTGGAATGTAACTAGAAATATATTATGGCTTTTAAGATTTATATCACACATGCGCGCGCTTTAGCTAAACGCTTTCCTAATCGTGATAGACTTCTGTCACGACCGTGAGGGACTCTTTACACTTAATGTAGCGTAATTATATAATTATATTTTACTAAAATTATTAAATACTTTCCAATTTTTTGACTGACACTGAGACTGATACGTAAAAGAGTAACAAACATCCATCCATCCATACTTACAAACTTTCACGTTTAAAATATTAGTAGGATCGGTTTCCACTTCGAAAAAATCAATTCTGCAATACCTGCTTAACCATCTGTTACAATTAATTTAATTTGTTATTGTGTCCTTTGATTTTATTTAAAGCACTTGTTGGCGACAAATAGACTTACCTAAAAATTAAGAAAAGAACGAGTTGTCAGTGGTCAGTCTTTGCTACGATCTGTTTTTGCTTATACATATTATTGTTTCGTTTTAATATAATTTTTATCTTCTTTTATACACTTGTTTACGTTGAGACCAACCCCTCGTCCTTTACAGCACTTATGCGATCAGATCTATAAAGTCCCCTGATATCATTTGGCAATAGATGCTGTGTTAGCCGCCAGTGCTATCGCGTACATTTCACTTAATCTGTAAATTGTTGCGTAACCGCGTGTCTGTCATATGAACCATTGTAGATATGAGGTCTGATTGGCGTAATTCGAAATGGCAATAATGGCAAATGTGGTGATTAGTTTCGAAATTTCCTGGATAGATAAGAGGTATAAGTTCGTTTGGGTCAATATCGCTTTTCTAAATACAAATTTAAATTCTATCGAATCATTTGTTTGTTCCACAGATTAATAATTTAAAATAAAAAGGCTTTATTGCTGTACTGATAAATAAAAAACTGACATGATAATAATATACATGGTGATGATCCATACTTAATATTGATGCGAAAGTAACTCTGTCTGTCTGTCTGTCTTTCTTTCTTTCTTATCCGTCTGTGACGTCATCACGGCCAAACTGCTGAACCAATTGTGATGAAATTTCATATAGAGAAACTTAAGGAACTCGGGATGAACATAGGTTCCACCCTCCCCCCTCCCCCTCTTTTAGTTTAGATCCGATTTTGAAACTGACGCGGGCAAAGCGGACATAAGTAGGGCATATAAAATGTGATAATTAAATAGCATAATGCGTTAAATCAACAGCAAACAAGACTGCAGCTACCGTTTCTAATAAAAATATATTAAAAGCAAATACATTTAATGCTCCACAATGTTCATTCTATAAATAGTCACGAGTAACTTCGTATTAAATGGAATTATGGGATTATAATAATATTATGGATTTATTTAGCGCGGCTTTCTATGGGGTCGAAGGTGAACTATTCGCATTGGCCAATAGCCATTACTCGACCGGCGTTCGCAGTCAGATTTCACGGCAATATTACAATGGGGTAAACAATAAGTGGTTTTATGAGGCCTGTTCAGTTATGCAGGGTTTACATTACGCTACCGGCTATGTAACTAATTTCTCAGAGTCTGTGAAGTGACTGAATGACGTATCAACGCACAGGCTAAACCCTTAGGGCTAGTCTAAAAATTTTGCACACATATTCCTCTCATGACGTAGGGAGGATCCTAAGGAAGGTCTTTTGAAAATTCAACCCCCAAAAAGTATGAAATAGGGGATAAAAGTTTGTTTAAAACTTTTTGTTCCTTGAACATAATTTATTTGCATGAAATTTCGTATGAATTGAGTACGGCAATAATAATGAGGTATGTTTTTCAGTGTTTTTAAAAATTCAACCCCTAAAAGAGGAATAAATGGTCCAATCTATACTAATATAATAAAGCTGAAGAGTTTGTTTGTTTGTTGGAACTACAAGTCGGATTTGAAAAATTATTTTTGTGTATGGTAGCTACACCCATGAGGAAGTTTATAGGCGTTTACAATTCTCCAAAAACGCAGGGCACAGCTGGTTAATACCAAACATTGAAATGAAATTTTAAAACCAGGATTATATTAATTACAAACACCCGCTATATCGCATGACGTAATCCCTACACAATACAGGGTGTTGTACGAACGGAATGCGTTAAATATTTACGACTACGGACAGATTAAATTATTTCCCCCGACTTGGACACCAGCCCGCTGACATTTATATAACTGTTTTAAAATAAATCCTGCGAAATGGCTTCGGAGGGAATGAGACAACAGAGCACGTAAATTATTTAACGTTAAGATGGTACGATTCTGTGGGAAAGGCAAAGAAATTGTCCTGAAATCGTCAGATATTTAACACTGGCAAGGTTTTATGTCCACTTTTAATAAAGAGTTATAGTATGTTATTTATTAGTTTTGTGTTGATAATTTATTTAACAGTAGACTGCATGATACTAAGATGAAATTTTAACAAACAATAAAATTCTTTAGGTTGGATGTAGATGTCCATGGGCGGCAGCGACGACTTAACACCAGGTGGCCTGGCCTGGCCTGGCTCGTCTGTTACTTCATATCATAATAAAAAAAAATTACGCTGCAAAGAGACTCAATTAGAGTTTTTAAAAAAAAATTAATATATATCTCTCACAATATATGTATATCTCAGTTATTGAAGTAATTATGTATTTGGCGCCTTTTACATAGACTATGCTCTATGACTATGTCTGTCTCACCTTACACATGAGTTTGGTCATGTTTTGTTTCATTCGATTGCTCTGTGACATTGGATAATTAATTTATTAGTAATCGTTAACCCTCTTAAGACACAGGCCCACTAACACTGAAACATCAGTCCGCAACACCACAAATAAGTACCACAACTGCCTAAATAATCTGGAGACATCTAGTAAATTACAGACATTACATTATAACAAACTGTTGACATTACGACCACAAGCAACATATCACAGTAACATTTAAACCTCATAGATGTCTCTGTCAAACACGAAGAGATTATAAACATTGGCCTTTGTACGAAATAATGTTGTTTCGGATATCTGTTGCAGTATGTTTGAACGATGCAAAGGGCATGCCTCTTTCTTCGCGATCAAACAGATGAGGGTCGGGTATGGTCGCAGTGATAGCGGTTTGGCTATATTTGTAAGAGGGCGTTTAAGTATTAGGTAACGCAATTCGCGGGTCTTGGAGGACGTTACGATGCGTTACAGGGAGGAAGGGGTTCGTGCGACGCGTTACGTAACATTGCTTTTTTTTCAATAGAAAATAGGGGAGTAAAGTGTCCCACAATAATTTTTTGGAATGCATTGCGTAATAAAATTGAGTTTTTACTGTAATAAGTTACGGCTGCGTTACATGGGGGAGAGTAGGGCAAAAATTTTGTTACTGAATTTGAACAACGTCTTAGTTATAAGGAAGAATTAAATTTAACGTTACAGCTTTCAAACGTTCAATCTAATTGAAATGTAGTACTGTTATATATTTAATAATTTTTCCTAATAAGTGTTTGATATTGCAATCGATAAACTGCGATGCTTAACGTGGCAATGTTAGCTGCAAACCACCCACGAGCATAAAATTCAGATAAAAATGAAAATAAAAACATGACTGTTAAGAAAATGCAGCAATTATAAAGCGATTTTTTTATGAACCATTTATCATGGACCTTAAAGCTGCTTAAAATACGGCAATCTTAATTTTTTATTTTCATATTACCGTTCACAGAGCTAAATGTTAATCATAATAAATTGATTACTTTTATCTCAAAGATGTATTGTACCTTATTGCTACACTGTAGGGAATAAAACAAAAAGGGTGGGCTTTTATTGTCAAATAACTAATTGACTTGCAATAATAAACTAAAAAATGGATTAATTTATAAATAAACTCAGCATTGGCCCGACTGTAATCGGATTACGATCGTCCGATGTCATTTGATCGATCGTTGATCGCTTTATTTTATTTTCGCGGAGCCATTCTGATCTGTCAATGTAACGCTTATTATGTTATGAAAATCGATAATCCTTGTACACACAAAGCCAAGGTATTAGCTCTGAGATATTCGAAAATATCGACGACAAATAAAAAGGTTTATCCGTGATTTTACACTGCACTTGAGCTGTATTAGGAACATAAAAGGCCACATCAAAAGCTAACATATTACTCAAAGCAACATATAGTACCTACATTAAAGTTATTATTATTTGCCAGAAAGCATTTAGTTCGCCCTTTGTAAACTTTAAGTTTTACAAGGAGTTTAAATAAATATTTATAAAAAAAAACACCTGCACAATTTAAACTTATAATTTTTAAGATTTACTACTTAAATTTAACGTAAATTAACCTAATCACAGACATATATAATAAATAAATTGTGTATTTTTAATACTTATTATAAAAAAATCTTTTTTCTTCTTTTTTTTTATAAACAGCCTAGAAAAGAAGCAGGCGGGTTTTGTAAACTTTGTAAACAATAAGGGGATGCTTTAATCGAAAATACAAGACAAAATAGAAAGAAAAACTTATAGTCGTGGCTACAAATATAAAGTTAAAACGTCATTACCTACATACTATTCTTTTTATAAAACAACCCGCTTTCAGTCGTCCCAAACACGACAGACGCCAAAATAACGCGGTCGTGCTTTCCGCAAATGCCGGCGCGCACTCGCCAATCGCGATGTGTTAATATTATTTACAACTGTAGGGAGGGAGGTTTCGTAATTGAGGCCCGTACAGCCAGCGGTTTCGTATCAATGCTCATTTGGAAAATGGGTCAACAAGCCTTTGATGGAATGCTACAAAATAAGGTGGGCAAAACGTTATGTCTTGTGGCGTACCTTTGAACTCTTTTAGACATTTTTCCCATATTTGCACATTTGTCAAGAAAACATTAAAATCTTTTAGAAGAGTACCATGTTCATTGCTCTAGCTTGACATAGAACGTCTCTAAGAAGGATTATGATACATGTTCAAGTTAAAAAAACCTGTCTACCTATCAATTTATCTATCAAAATCTGTTCTACCTATTCTAAGGAGTAATAAATGAGCAGTGAGCAGTGATAGTGTTCATACAGAGAAAGTTGCTCACACAAAAAAATATACTTATAAGAGAAGAGAGAAAGACAATAAATAGGAGAAGCAATGACAAAACGAATTTTAATACCTTTCTATGATTCGATACAACTATGAATGCCGTTAATCCAGTAACAGATGAGATAGCTATTATTGTTTAAGTTATTAATGGCATGACCTATTTATACCAAAAAATGGACTGGTTAAAAGATGTAACTTAGTTTCACAAAATTACATATAAACCAAACAGATTAGCGAAATTAAATAGTAGATCAATGACTGACAATAATATAGATCGCAATCACAATTAAGATAACAATCAAAGACAAGACGACTAACTTACCTGTAAGACAGACGATTTGCAGTCCCAGAGACCTGCTTGACGGAATATGATTGATGAATGAAAGGCAAATAAATATTAAAAAGTGTTTGAAGAGCTAGATAACTAATTGATTCTTGCAGGGGAATGTTTTATAAAAACAGTTTAAGAACCTGATCAAAGAAAAAGTCTTTAGCTGCACTAAAGACTTTATCAAAATTTAATAGCATATTTAAATCAGATATGCCTTCTGACTATCTTTATCCAATAAAACCAAGTTTCTATATTTCGCTGTTAATGTGATACCGTTGCAACATAATTATTCTACGCATAGGTATGTTACGTTTAAGAAGACTTTCATAACACAGCAATCTACTTAGATACCATAACAGTAGAATCGAAGAAGTAAAAAAAATACCTATACGTATAAATTCGTGTTTTTCTTTTTCGGTCCCACATTTTTCGACTTCATTTTTATTTAAAAAAAAATGTTAATAAATGGTTATAGAGCAACGGGTGTAGGTATAATAATATGTCCATCTGATATTTGTTTAGGCAAAGATTTCAAATCTTTTGAAATAGATTGAAAATGATTTATCAGAGTTTTTCGTTATTAAATGTGAAAAGAGAATCTTTTAAATAAGGCAACTAAATTTAAATGATTTGGCAATTGCATCCTTGGCATAACACTGTGATTTGGACGATTTGGATTTGAAAAGAAAGAGCAGCATGTTGGCTGTAAGATAAAATCGTATTCTCGTTATGTGGTTAGTCTTCCTTATTAACCACAGTTAAATCAGTATTTTACTTAAAGTTATTTAATAAGGCATTAATTCAAATTAGCTCATAAACATAGATATTTATCTGGAATCTGGTTTTTCGAGAGACTGCGACCTTCGCAATGCCGTTAGTGGAATGCTCGACCAGCAGAATATAATCGGATTGCCGGCTAATCGCCTAACACCTGACTTGGAAGCTGATTAGGAACAATTGTTTCTACAAGGGTGAATTTTCCAAGTCCATCTCAAAAAATGTTGAGATTACGTATAAATATACGTGTAAGTATAAATATAAAATAATAAATCTAATAATAGATGGTGTTTTCAAGTTAACTTTTCAATATATTAGATATTATGTAAATTAAACTTTCTTTAATCTTCTGAATATTTAACCGACATCATAACCCTCCTCCACACGGCTCTTTACTCGTGGTAATTCTGGTAAATCATTGTACAATGATCAAATTGACCTAATCTGATGCTCTATGCCTTTCTAGCTTCAGCCCAAGAAGAAAACAAACACACTACCATTTTCCATAATTACTGTCTATTCCACTAGACAAATGCCGAGTTTCCTCGGTCTTTGTGCGCTCGACTATCTCCGCGTTTGTGCACAATACGAACGAGCGTACAACGAGCGTGACATTTGCAAATACGTCGGACATTACTCATCGGACGCATTGTCCGCAGTCGGCAACAGCTGTACGATTAAAGATTATATCCTTAACGGTACGCGGGCGGAGTGCGGGCCACACGGAACCCCGTCGGGTAAGGCGAAGCGCTCATAGAACGACAATTGAGTCATTTTCCTTATTTTCTTTAAATTTTCCTTAAAACCCTCAACCCTCTTTAAGTTCCGCTGCTGAGCATGGCTCTCTCCCGACTACCGGGGAAGGCCTGAAGCGTACCCCACCACGCTACCCCAATGCGAGTTGGTTGGTTGGTTAGTGGCCAACCCGTGTCGGATATTGTCATATCGCGCAAAGGGCCTTCGACTAGGTTTAACGACTGTTATCTGTCGATAACAACCGGGCCCGATGGTTTAACGTGCCCTACGAAGCACGGAAGGGCATATGAAATTTGCCACTAACGGTCATCTACCAGCAGGGCTTTCTTCTTTGATCTTTTACAGATCTCTTTTGATTGTAAATCAATGGAATTCATTTAATATAAATTTATTTAAAGCATTTAAAGTATTGAGGGTTTAACTATGAATGATGCTATATCCGATTCTAAGCACATCCTCGACTTCTGGCATCCCACTGTGCAATTTCTCAGCGCGACTGTTTAGTTTACAATGTCGGTAAACATTATCACCGCGGTTTCCACCCCAGCTAACATTAAATAAATCCTCTAGAATGTTCTGAATGGGCATTAACGGCAATTAATTTACGTGATGTAATTTTAGAAAATAAAATTCATCCGTTTGGGACTCGCTTTTGAATTCATTGTAATTATAATAATATATTTTTTATGATTCTTTTTTTAACATTAAACGAACTTGCCCTGACGCTAAGCGACCTCTAGCATAACTGACTGATGAGGCATCCTAATATTTGGCAGCATCCACACCTATCTCAACGAAACACATTAACACTGTACCAATTCCATACATCATTGTCTTATTATTCATTACTATTGGTCGGACATGGGTCCAAATTCAACCATCATTCCTAAAAGTTGTGTTTTAAAACTATGTAAATGCAGATATCTCTTTAATTTTTTTTAAATAGGAGCATACTTTAATTGTTTATTACCTCCATTTCTTCACATCCCTTAATCTTTACATTCAATCCTTACTGCTTATGATATTTATAACGATTGATACCAATATGTTTTGTAATCTGTAGCGACTATTATTATTTAATAAATGTATTGTGTATTAATTTCTTCATAGTTTACTGTTATCGACTTTAGAACACTTTTTGTATGTATGGCTATCTTCATTAACCTTTGCTTTCAGCTCTTCCATACAGTGTAACCACGTAAATCCGACTAACCATTCCATTAAACTGGATCAAAAGATTTTAGCACCAACAAAATGAAGAGCACGTATTAATTATCAAGTATCTCGGATCTAATTTAACGTCTGCCGTCAATCCGGCCTACACAGGAGTCCAGGTGGGAGTAAATAATGATCTGGCCTCACGAACAGAACTGAGCACTTAATCGCTCTTGAACAGCCATCTTTAACTAGATGTGCGGGCGTCCGGCCTTGTCGCGGGCTGTCAGTACGGTGGGCAACACAGTTACATGCAGTTTAGGGATGTTGCGTCGGACATTACCGGCTTCGATTGTTGTCGGATTGTCAGGGACTTTATGTTGCTCAGTCTGTTTTGGTATTGGCGTTTGTTTATCGTTTTGTTGGTTCTTCTCTTTATGTTATTAAGTAATCGTATTTCAACCGACTTCAAAAAAAGGAGAAGGTTCTCAATTCGACTGCATTTTTCTTACTGCAGTTTGTTACCTTATAACTTTCGACTGGGTGAACCGATTTGGATGATTCTTTTTTATTTGAAAGCTGACGCTTCTTGTTACATAAGCTGTAATCCATGTCCGCGACAATTTTGAAGTCGGTGTGAGATTTTGTTCATTCATATTGGCAGACTCGTCATTTTATTGTGGTAGTTGTCCATTATCGTTGTTGGTTACACTACTTAGTGTTGTTGCAGTTTCGAGACGACTTTTTGTTGAAGATTCTATTCTTGTAGTTATTTTTTTCTTGTTTTATTCTTCTTTATTATTATCTCTTATAAACACAATAATCCGTACTGTAAAAGATCTATTTATATAGAAAACTGAACATTCCGGAACATTTTGCAGTGGGTAAAGCGGGATCAAACCAGAAAGCTTCACCAGCTGGAGTATGGATCAATCTTACACCCAGGGACTATAAACACTCAGTTAAGTCTAAAGAAAGAGCTGCAATCAGCAAATTAGACCTTTCTCACTTGTAATAAGAACATTAATGAAAACTATAGGTGCGGAGTAACTTAGCTGTGGCACAAAGCTACCAATGCAGTTCTAAAAGTTAATAAAGGATTGGTCTACGGAAAATTAGATCTTATTACACTTGTAATAGCGTCGTTAATGATGGTTTTGAGTGATGATAGGTGTAAAAGTAAAATGGTCGATTGAAGATTGACGGTGCGTACCGTTAGCAGGTCGATTGGGCCACTGCACT
>DWQL01001877.1:0-10643 GCA_018231265.1 Noctuana haematospila
GACCAACAATTATTTAATCTGTGTATAGACTGAGATAGATACATACTCAACCTTAGTATATGTAGGTAGGTAGGTATATTGGGGTAAATAGGGACAAACAATAAAATTAAATTAAATCTAAGGAGCTTAATAATAAAATATGCAAGTATCTATCAGTGCTGGTTAGCATTTTATTTTTAACTATATAGGCTAATAATTTCGTCAAGTAGGTACCTATGCAGAAATCATAAAAAATAAAATAAAATATAAGGCCAAAGATTTTTTATTTCAAGAATTATTTTTAGAAATATTTTTATTAGAATTTTTATTTCAAGAAGATATTTCAATTCACTTATAGGTACCTAATATTTTATAATAAACGAAAACTAGTTTGTGAAAAACATTTTCGAAAAACGGTTTTCCATCAAAACGGGTAAAAGCACATTTTTTCCATTACCCAAATATTGTCCTATAGATAGAACTTAGTCAGGATATATATTTTTGTTAAGGTTCATCCTTAATTTTATCAATCTTAGGTTTAGTTTATTAATATAAGCTTGACCGTCGCCAAAAGCTTGTTGCATCCAGACAATTTTGAATAGGTACTTATAATCCACAAAACAAATTTTCACTACAATATTATAAGTTCAATATTTTCACCACCATCCAAACAGCTTACGTCCAAATAATTTTTCCTTCTAATGATCAAATGACCATTAGAAGGTCATACATCATTTCTTTGCGAGCTGGTCGTTCTGTGGCTGTGCGTAGTACTGCCACAGTTCAATGGCCTTATTGGCCACTACCTCCTCACATTGCTCAGGGATCTGCAAGTTAAAGTAACTATTATTATATAGAAACATAGGATATTTAATCTATGGTAAGTAAATAACCGACTCCAAAATTATCGCGCACATAATGCAAATTTAAGACTTAATTTATTTATGGTTCTATATTTTTCATGGATGCCATTGTCAGAACTGAACTAAATTGAAATGGGATCACAAGGAAAGCAGCAGCTTGCAAATAAAAAAAGAACCATCAAAATCAGTTCACCCAGTAGAAAGTTGAGCCAGAGGTAAAATTTTTTTTAAAATATACAGGCGAACCTCCTCCTTTTTTAAAGTCGGACCTGAATCATCTATCTTAAATACTTAAAAACAATTTAAAACTAAAATGCTCACCTCTGAAACACATTTAAGTACCTCCTCAGCATTGTTCGCCTTCAAGATGTTCCTGCGCAACGTTATCAGCAACATGACCGCCACAAACGACAAGATCTTCGGCGCGCCGCTGCACACCTTGTCCCATATTCTGCAAACAGTACTTTCATATGCATTGCTTTCAACCCTTTTTATGTCCCACAGCTGGGCACGGGTCTGCCCTCCACAACCGATGAAGGTCTGGAGCATACTCCATCACGCTGCTCCAAAGCGGATTGGTGGAGATACGGGTTAGTGGTCAACCCGTGTCAGATATTGTCATCCCGCCCAAAGGGCCTCCGACCAGGTTTAACAACTGTTATCTGTCGATAGTAACCGGGACCGACGGCTTAATGTGCCTCCCGAAGCACGGAAGCATTACCTAATATAAATAGGAATTCCCTGTACACCACCAGTGGGTTGACAGATTATATACCATATAAAATGCTGTGTCCTGAATGACTGAGTGAAGGATCAACGCACACTAAACCGCTGATCGTAGACACCTGAAACTTGGAGGGTGTGTTTGTTGTATGATGCAGGCATCCAATAAGAAAGTATTTCATTTCCCCAAATTCTACCTCAAAGGGGGTGTAAAGGCAAAGTTTATATGGCACAATGTGATATATAAAAAGGTATTTTCTGTAGTCTAACAATTTAATTAAAATTGTTTAGTAATAATAAATTACTTGGTAAGAGATATGTCGTCCAACACGCCCGCGAAACAGCAGTTAAACCATTTTGTTAATGGCAATGCCTCCCACGCATTGATTTCCACTAGATGACTGCAACAATAACAAATAATTATCTATTTAACTTATATTTTTCATGATAATATACCATCAAAATAAAAGTTACTTAATTTACAATAAATTCATGATGTAAATAAATAAATAACGCTTCACACTCATACAGCCCCACTAGGATTCCCTGTGTCGTGAGTGCTTTGCGTAATTTTTTTTCCTCGGTTTTCTTCAAGAAACTTACACCTAGCGTAGTCATCAAATTTTTTTTCCGAGACAGCAAACATTTTCTGGTGCCAGATTAGGTGATTTATCATCATTTAGGCCATATCGAAGGGTTACCAAAAATTTAGATTAGCGAGCAGTCGCCATTAAGGCTGCTTAATGAGGCTTCTGCCTAATCTGGCACCACTGCTCAAGGTCCAGGCCCCCTGGAACATATCCCTAGCTACACTAACAGTTAAGTCTCACCTGTACAACTGTGCGTCCTCCTTATCCAGCATATGACGACAAGCGTCCCGCAGTCTCGCAAGGTCCCGCTGCATGCCGCGCACTATCGCCGTCACGCTCTTGCACACCCAGTACACATCTGCCTCCTCCTCGTACACCTCTAGCAGCGTGTTCGCTATAGGGATGAACGTGTCCGCTGACTGTCAAGAACAAACAGGAATATTGTTTACCACCTCAAGAGTCAATATCATTATTATTATGATAAATTTATATTTCAGTTCTTGGTCTGGGTGTTTGTGTGATTGTCTGTGGGACTGTGAGTGTGAAGCGTTATTTATTTATTTATCTTTACATAGTATAAAATGGAGTTGCTCACACTGTCTGTTCACTTAGATCTTATAAACTACTCAACGGATTTTAATGCAGTTTTCAGCAATAGATAGAGCGATTCAAGAGCAAGGTTTATAATTTATATTTTACTGATTTTAATATGAAGTTTGCCGGGTCAGCTAGTTATTATTAAAAACTTAACACAACTAACAGAAAAGTTGGTCTCTGGATATAAAGGAGGCTTCCTCTCCTCATTCTCCAACAGCCACATGGCCAGCAGGATCTCACTCCTCGGCGCCTTCATGTCCACCAGCTCGAGCATCTCCACAGCATACAGCAAGTCATTGTACTGCTCTCTCCGCTGCTCCGAGACAAATTTGTGCGAGTCTGGGTACACTGGCAGAATATCTGTTAAGTATTAAGTAGTTTTGAGATATTATCCTTTCTGTGAAGTACATTGCACCCCGCTGGTAGTGTGGATTGTCAGAGATTCCACTTTTAAAGCAACCTCGGGATCGGTTAGTACTCTGATAATATTTATCATATTCAAGGAAACCAGGGATTGTCATTATTTATAGCATTTTGAACATAATTAAAATATGTAAAATGACGGAGCTATAAATGCCGGATATTCATTTGCATGCTCGTTAAGCACTTATCTATACTAATAATATAAAGCGAAAGAGTTTGTTTGTTTGAACGCACTAATCTCAGGAACTACTGAACCAATTTGAACAATTATTTTAGTGAAGATAGTCCATTTATCGAGGAAGGATATAGGCTATCAAGCGTTACGTTGCGATTCTCAACGCGGGTGAAACCGGCGGCCACAGCTAGTTTACGATAAAAGAAAAAATTATTTAATTAGTTTACCTAATAACACCTTCCAAACTAGATTCCTGTACGCGGCGGGTACTGTGAAGCGCAAGCAGAATTGTTTCAGCTTAACTCTGTCCCAGGGCTTCTCTTTCATCAGTATTTCCAAGGATTTCTTCTCTTCGACCCCTCGACAACCTACTTTTTCATAATATGACGATCGAAAGTTACGTTCGTCGGTCATCTTAGTAAGAGAGGAACGTTCCATAGAAATACTTGTATCCTTACAATCTATTGAATCGAAAACATCTTATTTGCGAGTATTATTTTGTATTTTCGAGTAGTATTTTGTATTTTCTTTCTTCTCCGAAATTTTACAAGAACAATCATCCGTCAATCGTCAAATCGTCAATGCAATTGGCTTGGCGCTTGTCTATTTGACATTTTGTTTGACAATCACAATCAAATAAATACGTCATGTCCAAAGTGTCAACCTAATATTATACTAGGTACCAAAATTTAAAACTTTGAATATTGTACTTTATATGGTAGTTCATAGAGTAAACAATCGAGTATATTTTAAAGCTTTCGTTCTGAAATGATACAACGTTTAAGAAATCAAAATGATTGTCCCTTTAATATCACGGTAATGCAGTTTTATAATGTTATCTCATCAATATTATACAAATACATTTTATTCGGCTTATACAAACCTAAACAAACATTATTTGAAGTGCTTAGGAGGCTTGACAAGCGTGTAAACGTAGTTTAGTACATATAAATTCTACATAAGGAATTTATTATAAAACACAATTAAAACACATTTAAATTTTTAAGATACTAATAAGTTAGGTATATAATAAAGCAATCGTTCTAAAACAATTTGATGAATTATAAAAGAATATTGTACAAAGTAGGTACTTTTGACGATTAAGTTGACAATATTCTAAATTTCTATGTTTAAATATCGATCAAACGAAAATAAATTATGTTACCATGGTGATGAGGAACTTTGTGTAATGGTGGAGATAATTCAACCTTTAATAGTAGAAAATTGCAACAGACAATAGCAGTTTATTCATCTTATTTAAACATAATATGGCTGAATCTACAGCTTTAACCAGTGATTCTGTTTACATAGAAAAGAAGAGATTAGAACTACAAGAGTTCTTTAAAGACGCCAAAATTCCACAGGATGTAATTGAAAGGGTAATTGAAAATGAACTTAAACCTCTTACAGAAGATGATAAAAAAAATAGGCCATATATAGCCGCTTCTTGGCCAGGAGAAATCAAATCAGAGTATGAAGTTATGACTGGACAGCCTTTTACTGAAATCAAAGATTTCGGAAGACCTTTAACAGTAGAAGAAATAAAAGAAATGATCAAAGACAATCCAATTATTGCCGAAAAAGCCCGACAAATTCAAATAACTACTAATAGTGATGGTGGTAATATCAATGTACCATTCAACGCAATAAATTTAAATTATAATGATATGCAAAAAGAACTATCATCGGCAAATAATGAAGAAGAAAAAAATAAAATAAAATACAAGCACATGCAAGCATTAAATAATTCCGCAGCAGCTTACAAGGTTGATAATAAACCTCTCAATGTTAAGGAACCTGAAGATGTAAAAGAAATTGAAAGTAGCAATGATGAAGAAGAATTTGAAATAATAGACAAAGTTGTAACCGAATACACCAATAAATCTTATGAAACTAGATTTCAAGAGACGAAAGATATGTTATTGAAATTAGCAGATAAATATGACGACCCTAATTTTGTTAATGAAGCTAGTTCGACAAAACTTGAAATACAAGAAAACCCTATTCTTAAAGAAGCTTCATCACAGTTGATTAAAGGACAGCGAAGACAAACATTATTTGAAGAAATTAAAGACCATTATTCTATTAATAGAGCAATGAATATTTCCCTGAAAGACAATCCAGTTAAACTTGACTTAAGTGGTAAAATCAAAACCGAAGAAAAGGAAGATGACAAGACTAATAAGAAAGACGAAAAGCTTCTTGAAGATGTTCTTTCTAGTAGTTTTAGATATAAACTTATGAGCACGGAAAAGACTTTACAAGAAATAAGTGATATTTTGAACTTTAATCAAACTACCGAAGCCTCATTTATAAATAAAGATCAGGATAACAAACAACAAACCAAATACAATCAAATTGAACAAGAAATTAGAAAAATGACAGAATGTGGTTTACCAGAAGTTGTCAAATATGAAGAAAATCAATTTGACGAAACAAATAACAAAATTAATAATGATACCGAGCATTTAATTGGTGATAAAAATAACGAAGTTTCACAACAAGCTACACAAAATCACACGAGATTCGATGAAAAAATGGAAGAAACGTTACAAACTGCTTTAGAAGAAATTTTTGAAATCAGTGACAACGATAATAAGAACAATAAAGAGATGGAATTCAAAGAAATGAAAAATCTCGCACGAAACATTGTAGAAGGAGCTGAAAATTTAAGCACACTTATTCGGGAAGATATTACGAATAAATTAAATAGTATGAATGAATTGTTAAATGACGTTAATGAAGCATTAGAAAATTCTCGTAAATCTAATCTCGTATATCAAAAACTTAAAACCGAAAGTGAAAACATGAAACAAGACAGAGCCCGTGGAAACGAAAAGAATACACAGATAGAAAAATACAAAACATCCGAGGAAAAAGCAAGTATAGTAGAGCAAAATCAAGTTCCTAGTCGTGGTGTTAGTCAATTAGATATAGATGGAATACATAGTGCTATAGTCGAACTGAATGCGGAAATAAATTGTCATGAAGAACGTATTAACAAAAGCAAAGCAAACTACGAAATAAGATCTGAAGAGTGTAAGGAATTCATAAAAGAAGTTGATGTAATTTTGAAGAAATCTCAAGGAATTTTGCATCCAACTAAAGCTTGCAGAACCATAGAAGTTACGGAAATTAATGAAATTGAACATGCTGAGGATAAACATACCCCAATGGTGATTGTGGAAAGCGTAAGTAAGTATGCAGATGAAAATCAACGGAAAGAGTTATGGGATATAGATTTTATTTACAAAGATGAGAAAAATAAGCACTTAGCAGAACTAAGAACACAGGAACTGGAAAGAAATAAGCGAATAAATGATCTTTTATACGACATTAAAGATAAAATGAAAGATAATAAAGAAGTGGTCCGAATCGCTGATAATTTACTGAGGGGCGAAGAAGTCCGTAAGAGTACTGTTTTAGAGAACACTAAAATCAAATATTTGCCATGTGCCGAAGTCAAAGAAGATTTGAAAGCACAAGGTGATCATGTTTTAATAACAGAAAAATCTAAAGAAGACGCTCATTGTTCAAAAGCAAATATAACGGAAATTTCTTCACAAGGGCCCCACTTAACAGGTGTGGAACGTAACATTATAGAGATTTTAGATAAGATTAATTAAATGTTTATTTCTGTCGTCCTACATTGTTTCAAATGCAAATGTTTTAAAAATTACCATAGTTTCTTTGAAAGTAATTCGATACTTACCTACTTAGAACCCTAAAAAACTTTTTTCTGATTCAGTGTCTACGAAATCTTTGTTAGAAGAAAAAAAGAAGAAAGAAGAGGCGGACAAAGAGAAACAAAAGGAGTTACAATTGAAGTTCGATAAAGAAATGGAGGAAATGAACAAAGGGCCTAGGATGACGAAGGAATTTATTAAGAAACACTGCAAGCAACACAAATTGTATTGCACGCCACATCTGAATGACATATTGTATTTGCATTTTAAGGTGAAATTTATATCCTCACGACCTAAAAAAGATCGAATATCTGTTTATTTATTTAACTTCGTACCTAATTCTAATACTTGGATGCTAACATTTCCAACCATGTCGTTAGTTCTTCGCGTAATTCTGTGTATCAGTCCACCAGTCAAACCTTTTCATGTAGACATTTTTTCACTCCTCAACTGTTTGTCACCAGATCCTACTTCTATAAAAAATATTAATAAAATTTTTGTCTACTGCGTGCATTTTTTCATTCCAGGGCTTCTCCAAAATAGAGAACTTGGAGGAATATACTGGTCTGAAATGTTTATTCCTCGAAAACAATGGCATCCAACGCATCGAAGGCCTCGACAACCAGGCTGAACTAAGATGCCTCTACTTACATTACAATATCGTGAGGAAAATAGAGAATCTGCAAGGATGCCCGAGGTTGGACACGCTGAATTTGGACCATAATTACGTCACTAAGATCGAAAATTTGGGAGATGTGCCGGATTTGCATACGCTCAGCATGGCCCACAACATGCTGGCTACAGTTGGTAAGCAAATAAAAGGTGACTTATAAACTTATGATACTCAACTTCTATAAGAAATAGGTATAGCAAAATAAATGTTCTTTATCATAAAACAGGTATCAAAGGTAGGTATCTGATTCTGCTGATTGTTTACTTTTTCACAAAAAGCAGCAGTATTTTCCTTAAATGCCCAAACTTCTATTTCCTTTTCATGTCTAAAAGTAATAACTTTGTGTTACAGATGATTTACTGCAACTGAAGTTTTGCAAAAACCTGTCAGTCGTGGACTTGTCTTACAATCGATTGGAAGATCCTCTGATTGTGGACGTGTTGGCTGAAATGGCTATATTGAAAGGTAATTTGGATTCTGTTGTAATACTATCGTTATTGTAGGTCATCCACCATGAATAGCTGTAAATACATTCCGTTAAAGTAAAAAAGTATGCTCCACTATTAAAATAGGTAGGTATAATAAAGAACAGCTGTTAAAAGAAATATGGAAAGTTTTTCAGGTTGTCAGTTGGATAAAAGATCAAAAATGTTGAGGTGCTAAATCGCACTCGGTCGTAACCACGCGATTTTAGTAAGCCGTTATAGCTTCCATTGAAAGCACCACGCACACAGAGATTGCTCAGCTCTTGATGATTACACTTAGTAAGCAACGTTGTAAATCCAGCTTCGCTTTACAGTGCTTGTCTTGACCGGTAATCCGGTAGTCCGCAACATCCCTGCCTACCGCAAAACATTGACATTGCGGCTGAAGGAGCTTCTCAACTTGGACAACAGGCCAGTCTTCCCACGAGACCGCGCTTGCGCCGAGGCCTGGCAGCGAGGCGGTGTACAGGAGGAAATCGCTGAAAGGCGACGGTTAGTTGATACTCTCTCAAAAAATAATAAGTCAAAGTCAATTTAGGTGAGTCTTAGCGTGAGATTACGCTTCTGTCTGTGATTAAACTTAAAAGCTGTCTTTGAATTACTTCTTTTAATGTATAAGTACCTATAGATAGATATTTTTTTGATGTTTATTAATTTTGTTATATAAAGCTGGATCAACAGAGAACACGAACGTATGCAGGAAAGTGTGAGGTATTTGATCAAATTGAAAAATGAAAATGCAGCGAAAAGAGAAGCGCGGGAGAGGGAAGCCAAGGAGAAACAGGCTGGAGATCTAAGGACCAAAGACGATAAGGTGGGTAACATCGTGTTACTTGCAGAGTGTATTTCGATATAAAGTTCCTTACATTTACCATTATATAGCATACAATACTTTACATAATATAAGGCATATCTAATTGGATTTTCAGGAGGAAGTAGCGACCAGATCAAAAGAGTCAATTAAAATTGAAGAAATAGAAGATCCGCTGCCAATTAATGAAACATTTGATTTGAATGTCCAAACTAAGGATGGCGTATTGGTAGATATGCTCACTGGATCTGAAGCAGAGGACTCTACTAGCGAAGACAGTGATACGGATAGCGAAAATGACGAAAAAGAAAATGGTAATAATGGTACAATGTTTCTATGGAACTGTGAATTAATAAGATCAATTAAACTAAACAGTATTTTTTGGTAGTTTTAACATGCGTTTTTCTTTAGAAGCTGACACTAAGCATATTCAATGGGATCAACAAAACAATGGCAAACGTCTTATCCAAGAGATTGACAACGTACCCATGGAGCAAGTTCCACCTCCAGAAGATTACTGGCAAGGATATAGGGGTAATCAAAACACAAAACCAGATAGGTGAGAGATTAAATAAATAAATAAATATTTTGTTAGTCTTGATACTGTTAATTTACATTTTTCACTCTTAAATAAAACGTACCTATGTCATATTTATTTTTGATAGAGTAGCAACATTCAATAGATATTAATGAAATATTTAATTAAATATGTTAACGAGCATGTTTTTACAGTGCAAACACGTCAGATGTGCTGGCTATTAATAATTTATTATTTAATGAAAAACCGCATACTAATAAGAAAGGAAAAACGAAAATGCCAAAGAAAGGTACATAGATTTATATTGTATTAAAATTACCTATATATTTATAAGGCAATACTGAAACTGTAAAAAAAAACCTCTTTTACACTTTTTTTATTTAACAGGCGACGGGGAAGTAACGATAGGCCATGAAGCGAGAACGAAACCATTAATTCAAATTATCGGTGAAGAAAACCAAAAACTGGTAGAAATTGGCAATAATTTAAATTCTGAAAAGCCAAGAATATTGATAGAAGAAATTGAAAGCTCCAATATTGTAGAAGAGGGAAATATTACTATTGACCATGATCGGAAAATCGTCACTGAAAAAGCAACAACCAGTGATCAAGCGAGAAAAAATAATGACAACGATGAAAAACATAACAATACGCTTAGGGAAAAACAAAACGACAGCGTAAAGGGCGAAAATTCATATGAACCCAAAGATAATGAAGTTGACGATAATGACAAAAGGGAAGATAAAGGAGAGAAGAAAATTAATAAGAATAATGAAGGGAACGGTAAGAACATTTTATTTTATAAATTCAAATTTGTGTAAAATATTGTAGTTGATCTTTCTGATAAACTTACCTATTGTAATTATATAATTTAAATAAATGAATGCGATTTTGTGCAGAATCTTTAAAACAAAAGACTACGCTAAAAAGTGAACGTGATGGAATCGCTCTGATAAACTATTTGAGGGGTTCAGTCGATGACAATGATAGTGAAGAAGACCTGGAACCCAGTGCGGAGGATCTAGAAATATTTGCTGAACTCGAACAAGAACAATTGGAGAGGCAGGCCAGGATTGAGAGAGGAGAGCCTGCAGTTGATC